>JACJUY010000911.1:160605-179033 GCA_014220935.1 Platorchestia sp. MABIK
CCCACAGGCTAGACCCACACACACAGGCTAGACCCACACCCACAGGCTAGATCCACACCCACAGGCTAGACCTACACCCACAGGCTAGACCCACACCCACAGGCTTCCACCATAGATTAAATGCCACGCTAAGCCCTAAGCCATAAACAGAGAAATGTGTCGATTACTTGACATTTATTGAATTCTTTTTCTGATTTAAGGCTTTTGTTTCTCAAATTGTATGTGGCTCCTCGTGGGAGAGTGTGCGAACATTTGTGGTTATTTCGGTTTTGTTTTGTCACGCTGGTGGAGAGTACATGATTTATCTGCCTCAGTACTTGTCTTTGCCTTCGGTCTTCTTCATTGTCTTTAGTTACTGTGCTCAGTTGTCCTTGTCTTCAGTATTTGTCATGGTCTTCAGTATTCTTCATTTCTCGTTAGAAGTAATTTTGTCGTCAGTAATTTTTTTTGTTTACAGACAGCATTCATCATTGTCTTTAGTAATTGGCTTGTCTTCAGTTATTGCCTTTGTCTTTAGCAGTTGTCTTTGTCTTGAGTGGCTGTAATTGTCAACAAAAGTTGTCTTTGTTCTCAGCTATCAATTGTCTTCAGAAGTTTTTATGGTCTCTAGCAGCTGTCTTTGTCTTCAGTGGTTGTCTTAGGCTTCAGTTGACATAAATGTCACCATTGTACAATATTGTCTTCGTCATCTGCAATCGTCTCGTCGTCAGCAGTATTCATTGTTTACAATTGTTTTCGAGGTTTTCAACAGCGCAGGAGCTCAGGCTGTTTTCGGCTGCCTTTTGTACCCTCAAATGAAGAATCTTGCAGCAAAAATTAAACCATGTACCAAAAATGACAAGCACATACGAACAGTACCAATGCAGTTCATTACATGTTAGATGCAGCGAATATAACAAACAGAAAACTCCTTGAAACAAATTTGGAAGTATAGAGTATAACACAAGTTCTTTTCGTTATGTGAAAAGCTTCTACATACTGTTCATACAACTTCAATATCAATTAGATAATGAGAAAAAATGCATACTGGACTCCGAGCTGAGCTAAAATGATGGGACACGAAAATGAATACTCCCGTCAACATATGCTTGACACATGCCATTCATGAACGCACGTTACACCGTATTAACACACATCATTCATCAGCGCATGAGCATTGGTATAACATTGGTACACACATCATACATCAGCGCATGAACATTGGTATAACATTGGTATAACATGAACATTGGAACACACATCATACATCAGCGCATGAACATTGGTATAACATTGGTATAACATGAACATTGGAACACACATCAAACATCAGCGCATGAATGTTGGTATAAAAACTTCCGTTCACTTGTGTCATCGGACGACTGTATGAGTGGCCATCCATAATTTATAATTAATCGAGGTTATTTTGTTTCTGATCGATCCCGACTTGGTGCGACATGAAAATTTTATCGAAGACAGTGCTATTGTAATTAACTTAATTATACTCGGTGTTATGAATACTAATGGTGCGAGAGCCAGACAGAAACGTTTTCATTCTAGTAGGAAAATTTTCAGCATTGAAAATAACGTTTGAATATCTACTCGTTAACGTAGATCCGCATGGTTACATTTCCTAGCGCCAGCGTATTTTAGCAGCCTTCCTCTGAGTTCTTCAGCTGTCTCGTCGCATGGTAAAATACAATTTTCTTTTTTTAGGCTTTGTTGTGCGTAGGTGCACGTCGTCGATTCATATTTTAGAATTCGTAAACATTTTTCCGCTTAAGACTCGAAAAATTCTAACCTTACAAAAGATAGGCTTCATCAGTGTTGAGTATGTATTCCAGAAGGCATTCACAAAACTGTGCCCTGTTATTCAGGTAGCGATGTCATTATTCTGATACAAACACGGAGCTAATAACTGGGACATGGTTAACGACCAGGTACAGCAGCATTATTGACAACAAGAATTAGGGAGACTTAAGTATTGCTACAAAGAGACCCATTTTGATAAGTTAAAGAGGAACTACGAAACCTTAAACAATTTTCATAAACATACCAAAAATATTTGCATTCTATGAACGTATTCAAAAACGCTCATTAGAACCATACAAATATTTACTGATCACAACCACAGAAACTGTCTTCCATTTACGTACATTATTTACAAAGCCACACTATCACAGCTCAGCGACACACCCAAACAGTTCAGAATCTGCTCCGATCCTGGCGCACACTGAGCGAGCGACTGAGAGCCGAGCTCAGGCCTGGTGTTGCTCAGCGTGATGACAACGCGGCAGAATTTACAAGCTGCTCAAACATGTCGCGTACTCATTCATGCTTAGGAAAAAATACACTGGTCTGGTGTTGCCACCTGCAGCAGGGCAATGAATAATGAACAACATGAACAATATGAACAAGGAACAATAATGAATTATAAAGAACAATATCAACAATATGAACAATGAACAATAATGAACAATAATGAACCATAAAGAACAATATGAACAATCTGAACAATGATCAATAATGAACAACTGAAAAACCACCTCCATGTGATGGAAGCGCTTGATGAAAGCGTGAAACTTTCAGGTAAAGTCTGTCCCACTATTTAACGACTGATGATTCATTTTTTTTTTTCGAGGGATTTCCAAAGTTTTTAAATGGCAGACCTCCCGCTCAATTACGAGAGAATGTAAAATTAAATATAGGTAACAGTTTATATCGTGGTTCGTCTTAGGACGTTTTCAAGAACAAATGTTTGAACATGACGAGTTGAAAGCTATCGTAATGTTCGTGCTTAAACTTCCCCATCTGTGAGTGAATAAAGTCAGAATAGGATGTGGACTCGCTCTAAACAATAAAAGTGAATTAAACAAACCACTCATTCTAGGAACTACTCACTGTTTGTCCATCATCAAGATCCATTCTATGAGTCCTTCATTTAAAAATTAACTCACTTAAATAACTCCAATGTCAAAAGAACAATACCTGAAATATCTTTCAGTACTTCATAGGCTCATTCCAAGTTGGTGGCGTAGAAACCCATGCATTACAACTTCACTCTGTGAGATGGCGCCAGTGGTTTCAGACAGTCTCCAGACGACCAGAATTTCCCTTCGGAGTGTCTCCTAATCCGAGCTGCGGCGAGCGTGACAACACGCGTGCTGACCGTGGCTGCTGGCAGTTCTGTCACGGAAACAAAGAGTGGAAAGATTTGTTGTGCGCATGAATTTTCCGTCCGACGAAATAGCTGTGAAATGGTAAAACTTTGGAGTTTTGGACTTCGCCAGAGTATTTGTTTTTGGGATGAGTTAAAATCGCAGCGAAATTAAAGCTGGTGTTGATGTTGTTGAAATATGTTCAATTGACTTCAAAGCACTTGTGTCACGTAGTAGACACTTGCATTTTGCCCTTGTGATAACGCCGTGACTTTTTATGTGTTCTACTGAACAGTTAAAACTCGTGAAGAAGTCGTCGCACTGTCAATCACATAGCTCACAGAAAACTGCAGAAGTGTTCTGTAAAAAATTTTCTCATATGGTCGTATATTAAAAAATGTCGATCTTTTCTCGGATAATTCTGAATAGAATTCCTGATACATTTCCGTTTATCAACACGGGGTCTAGAGGGCGCGGGTGCAGCGCCTGCTTGCAGTACAACTTCAGTAGAGTGCCAGGGATGTTTAGATATTGCATGGTTTGAACTGAGATCATAAACTTTTGTGGAAATTAACACTATTTCTGGGCATATGGTTAATGATTTGTAGTACTCAATATTCGACGTAGCGTGTTGTTATCCCATGTGTTTGGTAAAGGTTTCTCTACACTCCTTTGCCTAAATTCATCATACGTGCTTTGTTTCTGCTCATTATTACGTTTTCACTAATTTTTCATCGTTGTTTCTCTACGCACTAGGATGGGAGCCACTTTTTATTTTCCCCGATCACCCGTGCTTGTCTTACACTTATCTTTCATCTCAATTTTCCAAACCAAGAGTTGATTATGAGTGCCGTACCAGTGAACCTATAATCTAATGGTTGGAGAACATGCAGGATATGCCGCCGAGCCAGATGACTCATTGAGTTTGAGTTTGTGTTTTCCACTAACGCGTGCACTCACTTTTATCTTGTATAACGCAAATGAAAGGACAAAAATAATCAAGTAAAGTATCACTGCAATAAAGGAGAGTGATTCGGGTTCGTTTCCAAAACTAAAACTTCAGTCTACTTCATCGCTAAATAACTAAAAATTCTGCTTAATGAAACAAAAATCATGTGACTGCTAAACTTCTCATTATAAACTACCTAAAATTAAAATCTTCACGCCGTCATTTCAGCAAAATTCGACACACATTCTCTCACCCACGAAGTGACGATGATGTTATCAACTTGACTGGGCAGTAGACATGGCCCTGGCTTGTCTCGTTCCTTTGACAATCAAAGATCGCATTGCGATCGAAATGCTTCTGCGCTTACATGAACTCCAAATGACACAGCTTCATTTCTGGAAAAATTTGGAGGAAAAATTACTCTATAACCAAAATTCCAGGATGGTACGTAACGCTTGTCAGAATAGTAGAGTTGATTATTTTACTTGGGTTTTTAATAAGAAAAAGAGGTGACACACAGCCTCAGTGCAGTGCATAGCACTACGTTGCTATGATTGCCTATACTGGCGAGAATAATTTTTTGATAAGTCAGAAGTAGGTACACTGTCATAATAAAGCGCTGTATGGTAACCGGCAACGTTTAATGAAACGATCACTGAGTGTACACATCGTTTCCCTCATCAGCAACGTTTGAACAGGCATAGACAATGCAAAGATGGTAAGGACGTGACATTATCACCTGGAATCTACTTGGCCTTACCCTGTCCTTCCTCAATTCCTCATGAAAACGCAGTGGAAATGCATCTTTATCATAGGAAATTTACTGATCGTAATAGAGCACCTTTATGATTCTGGCCCCTGACGAGAGTGGCTTTGAATATTGATGAATCATACCGCTCAACTATTCTGGACATAGAAGCAACTAACTTTGTTCAGTGCTCTTGCCCGAGGTCTATATAAACGCCACCGAAGGGAACTGAAATCATTCATCACAACAACACCTCTGCATAACAACGTCTCATATCGGGTAATACAAAATTTACGGATCTGCTCAATCCTTTGCCTTCTGAAAATATCTGTGATTAGTGAACTGCTGCCTATGGCGAGCCCTTCTTGCTTGGTCTATGGTTCTTATGAGCCTCTCCAGGACGAACTTCAAGACGACGTAGCCGATGGTTCAAGTTATGGATATTTGTCAGATTGTTCATTCAAAAGTGACGATAGTTACTATCGTGTCATAAATGAAAAGCGGCTTCCTAAACTAAAGACAACCCGCCTGTGTGAACTGCATGATGCTGTGCCGAAGTTACTGGAGAATTCAGAAGTTATCGACGATTGCAGCTTCGGACTAGGGCTGAGTTTCGTGCAGCTTGCGAGGAAACATGGCGTCGATGCTAAAGTAGAGCTGTCTGAACACATGGATGTCTCCAGTTACTTGGCAGTCAGAAGACAGTCTATTCCGACTTGCACTTGCCCTGTGGATTCTGCGTCCTCTGAGTCGAAGAAGTTAAAACGAAAAACATCGTGGAAATTGAAGAAGATCACGAGAATAATTACGTTCCATCCAAGGTCGAGCTACCATTCGTTTTCTTAATTCACGCTGAAGAAAAAGATTTTTCTTTTGAACGTCATGTCAGAGGCCTCTTAAATAATGTCGTTTCCATTTTCCCTCGTGTAAGCAGAATACGTATTTAATAGTTCACAAATTCATTTACAGAATTTCCTTCTCTTCATAGGAGCACTAGATTCTAAATTTTGTTCTTAGAAATATTATGTGAAAATGTTGTGAGGGTACAACTGAGGATTTACATCTGTTGATTACAATTACCCCAGGATATACTGAAAACAACGGCAACAGATGTAATAATAACATTTTCTAAATGATTATAACAGTGCTAGAGCACGAGCTGCGATGCTGTCTCCTGCGCTTCTTCATTGAATTTCGCTGAGCACACGAAAGGAGGACGTTCTCTCCTCATCTCGCTCGCTACGCCTGGACGTTAATCCCAACATTACAAACTCTGTCTTGTGTTTGTTTGGTGGGTGAAAATCCTCACAGCCCTCGTCAGACACTACTCCGTCACAGAAGGGAACTTCTCATTTGGGACTCGAGATTCAAATTAAATTCCATTGACAACACTAACATTAGGGTAATATAAAACTGGAACTCTCGTGACATTTTTGAAATGCTTGCAAGATGTTCTCGAATGCAGAATTTGTCCCGTGGATCGTACAGAAAACGACAACTGATCATAAGGAAAATGGCACGCAAGACTCCATCGTGCGCCTCATGTGAAGTGTCCACCATCCTGTCACCTTCTTAAAAGTGGTGTAAATTTCTTCATCACCTTCTGGAATTGAAAATTTTTGAAAGATTGCGCGATCATCACCTTCAGCAATTGAAGATTTTTGAAAGAATTACGCGATTGCCCCCATTTAGGATCAAACTTTTGATGTAGGTATATTTTTTCATATTTTATCCCCCTAAATATTTGGTTTGATATTTTTCTATATATGCACTGTACTCTCAGACAGAAACGCGAAAAAATTGAAGCTGAATCATCTTTTACTACAAATAGGGTCATATATTATTCGTATAGTTTCAAAATGTCAGCCAAGAGTTTTGCGCAATCATTGCATCGAGAATTTCTAACTGAAATATTTTTGTAAAATGTAGCTGCAGCGCTGGCAGACGTTCGTAGCTCTGCCGCGTCTTCGCTGGCTCCGTATTTCGGTAAACCCAAATGAAAGAGCGCACCCACGGCTTTACCTCAGCGTCAAGTACTGTGTGGTCGCCAAGCAATTATTTTTAGCTCTGAAGTTAGCATATTGAATGGATGACTCTCGTGTCTGTATTTAAAATACCCCAACCAAATCATTTGTTCGCAGCTGATATAGTTGTATTATGAAGGTGTTAGAGAACTGTAGCTTTAGTGTTATCGCTTTTTTCGTAGATATTGAGATACAGAAAATTGACGCGTATATTATTGACTTTGTGAGCTCTTTTACGTATTATTCCCGATATTGACGTTTTGTCTCTAAGTGCACTTTTTCTCGGATGAAAGATTATAAGTTCCTTCAAAAGAAACGACTGCTTATGTTTGTTTGTTTGTTGGTTAGCACTTGTTATGTCCTCGGTCATTAGGATGTGTTTGTTCTTTTTTACGGTGATTAAAAGTGTGAGGAGTAGTTATTTTATTTCATTTCCTGCTGAGTTTGAGACTTCATAATACCCCTCACGTTCCGTATTTCTGGTTCTTCTAGTGATGCATTACCGATGAGTTTAATTGATTGTATTTCAAGTACTCATTGCTTCATTTATCTTTGCTTGATTTCCAGAGAACTACTGAAGATTCTATGAAGGAAATCACGCTGAACTGAATGATATAGTTCAGCATTAGACGGTTATTTTAATAAGTCTAATTCAGTGGTTCTTAACCTGGGGGCGCGTCCCCCTGGGGGGTGCGAGCCTCCGCAGTAAAGCCTGATTTTTCCCAGTAATGTTTTCGACAAAAGAATGAACTTTCACTGTTGAATATTTTTGAGGACCTATTCACAATATTTTTTGTTGCGAGCTCTTATTTACCACTCCATCTGCACACAGTTTCCCCTGACAATTATTAAGGGGGGTGTGGGAGTAAAAAGGTTAAGAACCACTGGTCTAAAGTGTCACTTCCAACCTCAAAACAGTACGCTCCATAGCACCACGTTCCTGTGATAGCCTAGACCAGCTCAAAATAAATTTTATGAGTCACAAGTAGGTGAACTGTGATGATGAAGCTCTCCAGAATTGCAATTAAAGTTTAACAAAGCGTGTATTGGGTGGACGCATCGTCTCCGTGATCTACAGTTAGCGATAAAAATTCAAGGGACTGACAGCTGTGAATGTTAGGGAATAATACTGAACAAAACCCTTCTCATAAATGACCAACTCGATCGTATATGTACGAGGTTATCCAAACTCATTGGAAGTTTTGCTGTAAGACAAACACATCCTGCCAAAGGAAGCACAGAAAATCTTTTAGCATGTTGGTTTTTTCCTACGTTCAATCACTGACTCTAATGTTATATTTCCATTAAAGCGATTCGTCGAGAATCTTACTCGTAGAATAAAAAGAAGAACCAGTGTAAAAACCTACATCACATTTATTACGAACGTTTATGAATTTTTGTAATTCCGAAACGTTTGCGATGAATGTGATGTAGGTTTTTAAGCCTGTTCCTCTTTTTATTCTTTTGACTGAAATGAGAAGACTCAAATGAAAATAAAACGGACAAAGTATTCATACTACAGATGAGGCTTTTAGACCTATATCTGACTCAGACTCCAACCCACATCCTAATGAATTCTTCGGAAACTTGAGAATTCTAAAGTTGTCTGACCACCACCCGTTCTTCCACAGAAATTTATTCACAACACACTCAAAAATAAATGAAGTCTTAACCTTCGACTACAAATTCTCCCCAAACCTGATGGCCCTACATGTTGCTTGACGAGAGATAGAAATTAACACGTACTTCAGTATACCAAAAAACTCCCGTATTCCGTACGTCCGTATTCCAAATTTCAAAAAAAAATTTTTATGTTCGTATCGTTTCCTTGGATACCTACCTGACCAAACCTGCGATGTCCTCCATCCGTTGAGATTTCAAGAGTAAGCTTGGATGTTACCCGCTCTCGAATTACCTCACAAACGCTAATAATAAATAACGGTTAAATAATAACGAAATTTAATTTAAAAAATTAAATGTAAGATTGGTTTCTGAACCTTATTCTTCATCTTGAACAATGGACGAGGTAAATCTGTGACCATAGAACTACCGGTAAATAAATGTGTACGTACGTATCTATCAATTTATGTATACATGTAATTTGTACCAAAATCGACATTCAGGAACCTTTTGCGTGTATACCGCAGCGTAAAGTGGACTCTGGCATTAAGAAGCTTCTGAGGGAATCAGATGAAGTTTTTGGATTAGAATTTAAGGCTAAGGAATAGTATAATATACTTCCTATCCCTAAAATATTGATATGGTACGTCAGTTCCAAGAAAAATCTATGGCGCCCAAGAAAAATAATGGACGATAAAAATGAAAAGCAGTCACATATTTCTTAAACATTGGATGCTTGATTTAAAACATAAAGCTAATTTCTTTAATCACGGTAAAAAAATCGATATCATTACGATTCGTGCATCCCCTTGGGAAAATTTTTAAGTCATGAAAGTAATTTTCAACTACCTCATGATGACAGGTTGACGACCAACACACAGCATACTAAATGCGCCAAAAACCCTCTTTGCGTTTTCTTAAATAGTTCTGATGAGTGGAGTACTCTGCGAAAATACATTTGCCATGCAAAACTTTAGTGAAGCAACACAAATCAAAGTTAATGACTGAGCAGCCATAGCCACCTTTGCTACTCTAATTTTCTTTCTCTGCGAATAGTTTTACGAGTGAAAACCTGGGTTAAGTGTACTTTCAGAACAAATGCATTTATGTTATTGCTCGCAACTCTATTAATTGTTTTGGCTATGACTGTCGTGATACATTAAATCAAATGAGATTACTTTTCGAAATGATTTACTCCTAGAACTTATTTTATTTTAGCAGCATGGAACTGTCAATACGAGGACTCTTTTCAGCGGTACGTCAAATGCGTCGCGCTATACGTTAGTCTATACGCACTTTAATGTAACATATCGTTTGTACGAAGATCTAAATGTATTAATATTGGCTTTTAACTCCACGCTAGTGCAATTCACCACGATTCAACTTTTCATCATCTTATTTCTACTGGCATTTTTCTCGCCATCATTCCCCATTATTTCATTGCTCTCCAGCGAGTTGTTCGTTTCCGGTCAATTACAATAAGCGGAAGTCAGTTAAACTGACTGATTCAAACTGAATTAACAACATTTATTTATTTTCCTATGGGATTTGACGCTCCAGTAATATTAATGTTATCATGGATACATCACTTTATTTAATCAAAAGCCGGCATAGCAGCATGCTGAGCTCTACATTTCGAACAGCCGGCAGGCTTTTTTAATTGACGCGGCATTACACAGCACACGCCTACAGCATACCGAGTGTGTATTAATGTTAGAAATAAAAGCTTCAGTTACGTTGTTTTTCGACCTCACCGATGCATCTATATTATAGTTAAAATTTTCGAGTCACTCACAAGACACGTGATCGACTGAATTTCTTTGTTGCACTTCAGTTTGTGTGGCAATCGTTCACAGTACACAGCAAGTACTGAATTTTGGGTGTGGACACTTGGATTTTTGAAGGATTAAGAATCACTGCTCAGAAAAGAGTGAAAAAATACATTCAGAAAGAACTTCGTGAAACAATGAGAACTTCGTGAAACAATGAGCATGTCTTGCATCGTCCTCACCGCACAAGCATTTTGAGACATTTTGAGGAGTACTTTGCGGGGTTAAGCAAGAATATGCAACTTTTTAGTGTAAAAAAGGTTTAAAAAACTATTAGTAAGTTTTTGATCGCAAAGCTTCCTCTTTAGCGATATTTTTCCGTTCTTTTGGCAACAGGATATTTAAGCAAGAGAATATCCGCAACCACTGCTACAAAATTCTCCGAAAATGGTTTACGGGATATGAAGGATCTTATAAGCACATGGAATGGCCCTAATAATCTTAAGATCTAAATCCCGTGGGAAATCAAGTGAAGAAATTGAGAAGCGCCTCAAAATTAGATGTTTTTCGTAGGAGATTAATTCAAATGCTACTAAAATAAGGACACAAATAACCAAGATATTTGTTGTTGTCAGCTTGAATGGAAACTGGAATTCAATGCAAAGCTGAATGAACTAACAATTCATAAATTTTTGTTATTGTATGATTTTTCGACTACGCAAAACAAATCGGTAGTATACTTATTTCATTTAATTAACTTAACCTCCAATCGTCTCATGAAAGTGCGTGAAAATGTAGAAAGCGGAAGTACGAAGCCTAGAGCGGAGCCTACGAAACTATATCTGTCGCTGTTGCATAGGAGTAAAAGCTGTTTTTGAGTGAATGACTCGTGCATTGATAAATTAATTTCAGATGTCAATGCTGCGAAAAGCAGTTTCATTTACTACACATTTGCGTTCCTTAGATGAAAAAACCAGCGGAAACGAAAATAAAGCATAAAACCTTAATACGTAGAATCACAAAATTGTACTCGTACCTGCCCAGACTCACATAAACACAAATCAGAACTATCATGTCCGGAACCACCGACACGAGAAGGATAGACTGGCAATGAATATTGCATCAAGTTTTGCGTGACTTTCGACTTCGGCAAACTTATCTCGAGCTAAACTTGTAAATTGGCTCAATGAATGTAGCGAGGTGTCACTCGATGATATCAACAACTTACGAGTCCCTTGCCATTTACATATACGAAGTTAATTGACATAAGTTGGCTGGAAGTCGTCACATCCAATACCACAAGATCTCATCATCAAAAATTAAATATTCCAATAACTTGATTGCAAGATTTTCTGATACTTGCAAAGCGTGAATAACCAGGAAAATTTGAATTGAGTATTCAAGATCCACTCGAAAAAATATCGTTTATAGGATAGCAAGTTACACTTCAATGATACATTCAACAATAAATAAGGAACCTATATGCAACTAATTAATTTTGGCCAAAAACATTTGTTAAAAGAAGCACAAATTTACACGATATAAGATGTCGATAAGATGGGAGTTACAGAAAAAAGAGAGTACTATATAAAACATGGATATATTCAGGTTTGACCCTGGTATTTAAGGGGGTGGAATTTTTGAGTTAAATTTTTGAATTCGCTTGTGAACGTTGATCAAATTCAATTGAAACGACGGATCTTGCTACCGTAGAGAAGAGGCAAACTCACAATCAAATCACATCTTGAACCAATAATTCGTTCTTGGCCATTTTTTTCATAAAGTGCCGAGTTATATCTAGAATTAAAGAATGCGTCAAAATGACAGTATCAATAATGAAGATTACACTTTAATCAAACGTAGATGTAATTCTAACGTCAACGTTTAAGAAGACCATGATCTTCGCAGCGAGCTTTGAGAGAGTCGGACGATGGTTTGACGCGCTTGCAAGTGTTTATTTTATGACAGAGAGTTGCCCACGTCATGGAACTCCATTCGAAGTAATAGTCCATTACCCTTTGTTGCTGCCTCTCGTTGGGCAGCCATGTGGCTTCCCTTTGAACTCACATGTGCGACTGATGATAACTGTTCTTCTTTCATTTTATTTTAATAATCTTCGCATTTTTTCCGTAAAATTTAGGGTAGAAAATGTTGGATGAAAATCAAATAATGGAATGGAACAGAAAGGAATGAAATGAAATTAATTGAAATGGAATAGAACAGAATAGATGAAAATGGAATGGATGGAATAGATTGAAATGGATTGGAATAGACTAAAATGGAGTGGGATGGAATGGATTGGAATGTAATACTCGTAGATTGGAATGGGGTGGATAGAGTGGATTAAAATCTAATAGAGTGAAATGGAATAGATCGGACCGGAACGGATAGGAATAGAATAGATTGTAACGGAATGGATAAGGATGGAATGGGATGGGGTGGAATGAGCTGCAAGAATTTGGATTGGAATGAGATGGGATGGAATGAGTTGGAATGGAATAGATTGGAATAGAATAGATTGGAACGGAAAGGGGAAAATTTAATGTATGGGAATGAAATGGATTAAAATAGAATAAATTGGAAAGGAATGGATTGCATATTGAAATGGAACTGAATTACAAATACCTAAATTATATTTTGCCAGGTTTTAGAATAAGAAATTAGCAATAAATTTACCCTAACCTTGAAACGCTCGTGAAACTTCAGGGTAAATTTATAGCTAATTTCTCATTCTAAAACCTGGCACAAGAATTTCGAATTCGGCACATCGTTCACAAACGAATTACTAGCCCCTTGCTAATTTGCATTAGCAAGGGAATCTCGGATTAGAAGCAAGGCGCACCTCCACACAAAAATACAAATGATAGTGCAGTTTACACGAATATAAAATAAACACAGCTTTAACATAACTACAGGCCACAATACGCCTGCAAAAATGCAATATATCACGAGTATACTCGCCAAGTTTGGGTGACAGACGTACAACTCCGTGATCATTTTCCCTGTGAGTTTTTTCTGTGTTCTTGAGGCAGAACCTGTTCACCGAATTTGCTTGGGACATAATACCATTGAGAACTTCACGAAACTGTATGCACACAAATTAAAACCGATTAAAAGATCAGTATGCAAAGAACACGGAACTATAAATTGGTATGCAACAATTGTGTCTCATCTGAAATTCTTATATTGGCCGGCCAATTTACTTCCAAAATCATAGACGTTAGCTATTGAAATGTGAAATCGGAGGACCGCAGACTTTTACACAGAAAATTATAGCATACGTCAAAATGCAAGACAATCACCTTTAAATAACAAGAGGCGCACTAATTACAGAATACTTAAACTTTCTAATGGCACGTTTGGCTACTCGTTCTGTCAAGTTTTCATTCCAACATCAGTTCTCGATTTTGTCAACGGGCAGACAAGTTTTCGCATGATGTCTCTTTTCACAATAACCGTAGCAGAGGCAAAGGAGCAAAAGAGAGCAACACCCTCCTTCTGTAAGCAAGAATGCATACTATTTACTACCTCCGTTTTACTTTTTGATTGCAGATTTATTTAAATCATTATTTCATCTTTCTTTAAGAGATATTTTAGACTTCATATCTTCATCCCACAAAAACTTATTAAGTAATTCAGTCCGATATTTATTCAAACAATTTCCTCCTACTCACCCAGCTTTTGTGAGCATTGTAGATTATCTGTCAGTAATTCAGCTGATGAGTTGGGATTTTTAAGCATGCCATGACGTATCTGGAGAAAAATATTTAAACTAGTTATTTTCCTGCATTTCATTGTCTGTCTGTAAATCAATACGCATTCACTAATTTAATTGATTGTGAATCTATTTATATATATATTTACGATCTCCACATATCTTTCATATGGTCAATATTTTATTAATGAGACTTTGACAATAAAATTAGTGAACCAACGTTGAACGAAGCTTCTTCTCGCGACGTTTCTACTCATGGTGTTGTATTTCTAAGGATTTTAATTCTTTTATCTATAACATCCAGCCCGCAAAATTTCGCTATTTGCGACTTTCATTCCAAAAGTTTTCTCTCTACACTTCCTCAAATCCTTAAAGTTTCCTCACAAAAAATTTTAACTGCTCCACACGCTTAAGAAAGAGTCCAATGAGCAGGCATTTTTTCTGGGTCCGCCCCATCTTTGGTCAACTTTCTTTCGCCCTCTTGCCCATGTGTTGCAGAAGAGACCTGTTTTCTTATTATTTTTCTTCTCCAATTTATGAGACACATTAATGGCCTAGGCCGATACCTGAAGGGTATAAAGACACAAATAGACGCGTTGACCTTTAATCCCACCCACAAGTTCCAGTTTCACGCCTTATTCTTGGTCGAACAAAACCATACAATGTTCTGTTCGCTGACACTCCCTCAAATATTCACTAAAATACCTTATGTGATGCTACATTTTCAAAGTATTCGTCACATCGGTAACTGTAGTTTTATAGTTTGTAGTCCTTAAAATTCTTAGCAAATCGAAAGATCGTCCTTTTTTTGGAATATATGAGAAGAATAAAACATAATAGGATAGAACAAATTAGAATATAGCAACAGAAACGGGTAAAGTGGCCATTTCTTGAACGGTTCTCCAGGACTATGCCGTCGAACACCAGTCACGCAAGGAATACATTTACAGTTTTCAACTTTCAGGCATAAGCACCAGTGCACTCACATTAACATAGTGACTCTAAAAGCCGCCTTTATACAAGATGAGATCTCGTGATGTGACCGCTTTTTTTGCATCTTTAGTACTGTTAAAACCAAAATAGTTTATTTTCAAGCAATGTTGACGATGCCATGCTATGAGGCTTTACCACTGGAATCGCAAATCCGCTAGGAAGTTTTTGACCAGGCGCTCTGAATTGCGCAAGTTCTTATCAAGGAAATTCATTGCATGATGAAAAAGAAGCGCAATGTACGTTTTAAGTGTGTAGTACTCGTTCTGGTATTGAAGCCTCGTGATTTCGAAACCATTGTTTGTATGCCTATTATTTACTGGCTATTTCCAGCATCAGAAAAATCATTTCAAAATTCTTAATGCATCCGTCGTAAGATCATGAGCATAATTAAGAAGGACGGAAGTTAGTGAGACATGTTTTCCTTATGAAATCGCGAGTTACATAAACGGAACAAGAAAAGTGCACGCTTTTCGTATTTTCTCTGCCTCTAATCCTCTCTCCCTCGCTCTCTCCCTCCTTCTCTTTTGCTCTTGCGTTACTCTAGCTAGCGACATCTCAATAAATAACTACCTTATCATTGGTCTAAAGATCTTTCATTAAAACATTTTTTATAAATATCCAACTGATGGTTAAATTATGTAGTCGAAAGATTGATAACGATAAACATACGTCATTATATCCACCAATAACTCTTAGAAAATTGAATGGAAATAATCGCCAATCATTACTTGCTGTTTTCATTTGAGTTCTACCTAATATCTGAATATTCCATGTGATGCCATGAAAATTTTTCTTTCGTAGAGTTATTCATGGTAGCCTGTACTTTTTCAATAATCATACTGAAGTCATGGAGTATTTCTTTGCTTCTGTATATTATCTAGTGTGATTGTGCGATTGATGATGGGTTAAAATTTCGTCAAAAGCAGTATTACTAACACTAATTAAATTTAATAATCCTCTATTAACGTATTTAAATCAAATTTTGATGATCACCGATCTCTACTACATTGCGCATTTTCCTTACGTTGATTTTTCTCTCTGTGGTACACGAATAAAATCATTGTTACTACTCAAAACATCAGCAAAGAAAAAAGAAAGAAAAGAAAAATAGTTGGTTTCCAATAGAGTTACAAAGTGAAATGCTAGACATTGGTTTTAAAAATTTCTTAACATCAACATCTTAGTTGATAATTACACATCGATATCGTAATACCTTTGTAAAATGTCGAAACAATTATGCAAAGTGGATGTAGGAGTTCCTGTAAAAAAAATCAGGTGTTTCAAAGTAGATGGCATCAAGTAGCCCAAGTGTGACCTGGCGTGTGTCCTGGCCCAGGATACATGCCACTACTTTTAACATCATTTTAAAATTGTGATCATTTGAGCGTAAAATAATTTTTATCAGAAAGTTTTTGACACTCTGCCTGCGGCATGTAAAATTAAAGTTTAATATTCAAGTCAAATTTGATGTCAATTGAAGTAAGTAATATTGAAAATCAGAAACATAATCGGATCGTGCCTCCATTTACTTTT
Organism: Platorchestia sp. MABIK; assembly: GCA_014220935.1. Lineage (NCBI taxonomy): Eukaryota > Metazoa > Arthropoda > Malacostraca > Amphipoda > Talitridae > Platorchestia > Platorchestia sp. MABIK. The sequence goes on from JACJUY010000911.1 coordinate 177,094, forward strand.
GATTTAGTATTCATGAAAATTGAGTTTAAGACGACTGGTCGGTCAGCAGCATTTTGAAAACTCCCTCAGTGACCACCGGGGGCTAACGTCGCAGTTAAAAAGAAATAAACTAAGAGTTTTTCGTGAGGTTCCACTAGCTTTACAAGGTTACAGTAACTACGATTATGAAGGTTATAGTTCCAATAATTTTTCACGAAAATGTAGATAGATCATAATGTTTTAAACATTTGAAAAGAATCAAACACTAAAGGATATTTTATATTAAAACACGTAGACTACGCTTGTGATTTATTAGGATAGGTTCTAAATAAGAGAATTAACAATCCGACTTTACTGCTTGAAAACATTTCTATCCTTTTTTTAAAGCTTTAAAAATTTATCAGCATTATTGCAATTTGCCGTGTAAGCTAAAATCTATTTTAAAAAAGTAGTGAAATAATTGAAGTACTTCAAATTAACACCAGTGCGTAAATGAGCAATGTACCCAGTGGTACACATGCTCGTATGTACCAATAAGTAGGCCACGTGTTAAAGCAACTAAGAATAAAGTATTCAGTTCATTTAAAAAATGCCGTTTAACAACAGGATAAAACTACAGCATTGCTTCATTTTAATGTATGAATTTTTTTCTTACAGCGCTTAAAAATTTTTCAGATTATTCAAAATGAAGGTCGATATACTCCTGACGTAGTTATAAATAATACGTTCATCTCTTCTGGTAACTCTGAGCACTTTGGATCAGCAACTTCTGAATAGTTGAGTGTGGCTCATACCAAATACAAGAGAATTTCTAAGGGAATACGATGACTCCGAATATCCGACGAAAACTCAACAAGGAAGTGCGCACTCTGCTTATTGATGAAAAATAATTAATGAAGCCAAACAGAGCAGTAATGTGAACTGTGAGGGGCGATAATTTCATTGTAAAAAGGAATAAGTAGATTACTAGAAGATTACTAGACGTATGTATAATCACTCAGAGATTTCACTAACTTCAAGGCACATAATTTGGCTGATCACGAAGTTATAAAGCTACTGTTGGAGTATTCTTCGGTTTCCAGAAACTCATTCTACAGAAGCCCTTCCAGGACGACTTGGGAATCGCTCAAAAACCCGTCGAGAAGTCAGACATGTCTTACAAACTTGCGATTGTTTGTTCTGTAATTCATGGATGCAAATGTGTGTTTATGGAAGAAGACGAGTGGAAAATGGAAGGCAAACATGAGATGGTCCGACTGGTTCACAATTATGCAAAATTAATTGCTCGTTGTCAGGGCTGAACGACGATGCTGATGAAGAATAATAATTCCGGGGTTTTCAATATTAATTATCCCCAATACGTTATCATTATTATACTTGTCCCTGCAATGTGCGCGATCGCGCTTTAAATAGACACAAACGCTTTTCTCTTGCATAATAAAGGCCAAAATGCCGAAACAGGATTTTTACTTTCATTGTACCCTTATTTCATAACGCCTGATTTATTTATGATCGCGCTAAGGGCAGCTCCATGCGACACATGCAGGAATTGTAAATGGAGGACGCGGGAAGTATTACACAATTTGCAAAAAAAGCACACACTTGATTTTACTTACTCCATCGATTTTTTCCGTATTATTTCGAAATCTATTCGCTAAGTGAAAATTTAAATGAGCAGTTTTGTAAGTGTTCATTACGCACGGCAACGACTTTTCATACAGTTATACTATTCTAATTTTGTTCATAGTGGAATGAATATTTCAGTATTGAATGATGGACGCATAATCGATTTTCATCTAAATAGGTAACCTACTTAGATACCTACTTAGATACCTACTTGGACACCTACTTAGATACCTACTTAGATACCTACTTAGATACCTACTTAGATACGTACTTAGATACCTACTTAGATACCTACTTAGATACCTACTTAGATACCTGCTTAGATACCTACTTAG
>JACJUY010000912.1:6307-63695 GCA_014220935.1 Platorchestia sp. MABIK
GGCGGTAACCGCCGAGGTTTGCACGAACGATCACTAAACTCAACGAAAGTTACTGTCTGAACGGTGGAAGATTTCAGCTTGTGGGGGCCCTTATATTTTCGATGAAAATAGCGTTCCTGTGAACGCTTTCTACCCGTTATTGTAAGAGGATCGTCGTCTTCTTTACCCGCAAGTCGTCGAATTGTTCATCAATCATGATCCTTACACTGGTTCCCGCAAAAGAGTACAACATTGCATTCTTCTCAACGTTCACTCTGAATTATGTGTTTGTTCAAGCATTGAAGTACAGGGAATCGACCTATTTGAAATATAATATTGAAGAACAGTATTGGAGTGCAACAGTAAGAATCTCGTTCAGTTCAAGGCCATTTACTTCTCTAACAACCCTTAGGTTTGAATACATTAAGCTTCGTGTCCTCGTACAACCGAATCTCTTCTATCCAGTAAATTAACAAACTTCTAGAGTCACCATAGAAACCAATGACTGCCTCAGTGAATAATTTTGCAGATAAGTTGTCTCCTCGAAGGTGTCCAGTCAACGTTTGGACAGTAGTGCGGGAGTGAAAAGTTTGATAATTTTGATGAAATGAAACAAAAGTAGCAAGACATAATGAAAAGAAACACTCCTCAGGGGGAGACAACTATTGTATCTATGGGAATTAGTGCTCCCAGGGGGAAATGTGCGAGGACCCGAGCTGACAGTTAGGTAGGCCTTCTTTTTGTTGAAAAAAAATGTTTTTTGTCATGTTAAGGACCACCTTTTTTCGGTTCACTGCTGACCTGTTTTTCAGCACCTACTACTTTCTTCTTCAACTTTAATCTTATTTCATGAACTTTTTTTTCAACTTACAGTTTCTATGCCTCTTCTGCATAGATTCTGCGTTCTCTCATCTCCACACTACATGGTACCTTCCTCCTTCCTCTCTTCGAAATTTCTTTCTAGCGGTTAAAGAGGCTTAAACTAACATAGAATCTAATGTCATGAAAAGAAACAACTAAGTCCATAGTATTGTTGACTATGAAAAAATTTTGACTATTCTCGCGAACCTTTCGATCCGCCCGGCCCATGTCTCCATGGACTGAATATTCCCTGGAAAAAAACTCCGAACTTGCTCGATTAAGAAATTTTTAGAGCCTTTCTCCAATCTATTTTATCAGTGATGTTTACTAGAACACGATGGGTTGCGGCGCATCCATCAATATCATCTCATCGATCACTGTCGCGGTTGAAATTCAGAAGACTGCGCTTGTCACTGACACCAAACTTGAGAGCTTGCTGGCGTGCTAAAGCGATTTTTAAGCGAATTTCCTGTCAGGAGACGTTCTAAGGTGCACCAGTTCCAGGAAACTGTTAGCAAGAAGAGTTACGATATTCATCCATCATGCGAGTGTAGCTTGCGCGTTTAGCATGAAAAAAATGCGCTGAAATAGAGTCCTTGGCAAGCGATGCGCAAATTTCGATGCTAGCTTAGCGATTCGAGCCTTGAATTTCAAAAAGTATATACAAGACCTACTCGAGTGAATAGATCGTTTCTTGAAAGGGACTCTTGAGGGCCATAAGATAAGCGATATGTTGGTCTGTCGTATGCTATGGGGACTGGCCCCCTAAGGGAAAAACTGTTAGGTTACCTGAGCTATAGACAGGGCTTCGGTACTTCTATGCAGGGAGTCCCAAAAGTCGAGTACCATACAATAATTTCTATTTCATTATTTATGTTTCTGATAAGACCTAATATGGGTGAGAAACTAACAGTGTAAGAATTGATGCATGCGTCAATGCAGAAGGCGAGTAATTTCAGCCTTTGTTGTGGTTTTAATCTATAAAATTTATTTACAAAGGTATTTTTATCAAAACCTGGATAGAGTGCGACTTCTGGGACGTACTGTTTATCGTACCCGCATTGCTTTTTCAGTTTTCAAACCTTCTTTGTCGCTTCTTCCTCTTCCGTCCTAACTATCTGTTCCTATGTGCAGGGTATCCTGTAACGGAACTCACCTTGAGCATACATTCCTCATTTTCTAAAATCCATGGTAAATGGTTTCTTCTCTACACTCTCATGTGATTGGATTGGTAGCTATGGAGTCCAATGAACTAATCTAATGACTATAATAATGTATTACCTGAAAAGCGCTGGAAAAATTCAGTCTATTGCAGCGTTTTTCCACGGGAACCTCGAAAAAATTAGCGCCCTTGATTGCACGTACACAAACTTTCACTTTTTTCGATTTATCATCTTCGATTTTATCCGTCAAGGATAACCATTGGGAGTCGTTTCGTACATAATCAAACCTAATTCAGTCCATAAAACTGCTCTGAGTCGGTTACAAATCTCATTTTGCCAGCTATTTATTGCATAGATAGTCAAAGTTTGACAACATTGTTTCCTTGCTTGGTTCCAGCCGGCCACACTCAGCGTCCAGTAATAAAATGGCATAAAATCAAACAACCTGCTTATGGAAATAATTAAAAGCAGAGTTTAAAATTTTCTCAGGTTGTATCATGGATACGAGCTGTAATAATTATTACCCTTACAATGATGAAGATTTCGGTAATACTGATATTATTTTCAACCTTACATACAGCGGTACACGGGTGGCCTAGTAACCATTGAGAAGGCTTCTATATTCTATAACAGCATTTATTATTATGCCATAATCTCAGTGTTAATTTATGGAGAAATTTTTGGGAGCTCTCAGATGCGAGCCCAAGGGACGATGTTTGTGAAGGTTTCGGAGGAAATTTTTTGAAATGTTCGAAATTTATTCCAGCGTCTTTGATCTAATGTAACTTTGACCATACTTAATCAAAGTTTGGGCCTCGAGCATAAGTTCGACAAAATATCGACAAAGCTCGCTTCAATTTACATAACATTAGATACTGCCCATACGGGAGAAGAAATGAAAACTAAATATCGTATTTTATCCGTGCTTCAAACATGAATTTTCATCTGCAGCTTCATAGAAGAGCGTTAATTCGCTATGAGTAGACATAAGTTTTTTGAAATGAGTACTTTAGCACAAAGTCCGTTTGGGAAAATCAATCGAGACGTTCATTAATCCAAAAAGTGAACCGAAACCAAACGAGACGTTCACAAAACCAAAAGGTAAACCAATATCAATTGAGATGTTCAGTAATGCAAGATCTAAGCCCAGATTTTCGTTCCTTTCTTTACACATCCTTCTTTACTTCCATACTTTCGTTGGTCACAGGTCCAGTTTACTAGGTATTAAGAGCAGAAAGAAATCATAGCTATAACTATCACAAAAAGTCAAAAATCTCATTGACTTGAGCGTTCAACATTCCCGTTTGACTCCCACCACAAATTGGTAGCTGCCTCATATTTCTGGAAGCGTAAAACTTGATTACGGAGCGCTATTTATCAGTTACTTAAGTTTTCCGGCGAATGCCATCAGCTTCTTGTGTATGGGGCGTAATATTTCTGCCGAGCAGTGGTCCGGACCAAAGCTCGAGTATTTGTCTGGACAGTAACGGCGCGCAGGCAGATAAACATTCCGAGATGTCGAAGGCGCCTAAAAGCGCTCTAGTTTCGGTGTTTCCACAGCAGAAGAGGATGCCTTCGTGAGCAGAATCCATTTCGAAGATCTGAGCGGTTACCGTGTAACTGGCTGTAGCAAGCTCCAAGTATTTCGGGGCAAGCTGGTAAACCAACCTACCAAAATTCCACTCACGGAATCGCCTCGTATATTTTAGGATCTGCTTTTTTCTACCAGGCTCCCTTCGTCTGATATCATTGTAATAGAGGGTATGTCCTGGAGAAACATTGCAATATTTTCCGTACTTTTTAAATGTGTTTGGAGAAACTGGCGTAGCTTTCGAGGATAAATGTTTGCTCACGAGAATACTTTTACTTGTGGGGTCTAAACAGGATATCCGGCATGAATACGATGAACTTTACATTGTGCTTGACAGTCGAGTCTCCAGAGAAATCTGTGAAGAATGTTTTCTGCATCACGTTCTGGTTTAAAAGCAATGTACGGTACCAGGAAAATTTTGAAAACTTCACAAATATCAAACTAGTTTTTGAGTTATGCATATACGTCCATGAAATAAAATGTTAATATTACACTCTCATTACACAATCTGATGGACAGTTCACCACATTTTGACTTTCGTTCCACCATGAAGATTGGCAAATATCTTCCGTTTCGCTCCTAAAATTAGACGCACGGTGTAGGTTAAAATCAACAACGCATGCAAGGTTTCTTTCAATAATTCAAAATGAATTAAACTTTATTGTTTCGTTTCATCAATTCAAAATTGATTGAAATTTTTTGTTTATCCAAAGTTCGTTTCAAAAATTCCCATAAGATTAAAATTCACAGCACTGTGATTTCCCAACCATTATTTCCCATCGAATACACACGGGAGTTAGTGTGTTGAATAGTAATTATTTAATGATTAATCCTATCTTCGTGGTTAACTTGCCATGAAGGTTTACTTGAGCAAAAATCATTGCCCATAGGAATGCTTGTATGTCTAGTTTGATGCACATTGTCAGCTATATGCAGTAGAAATGCAGAATAATTTCACCATACAAAATTTCAAATCACAAATAACAAATCACCATACATGCATGTGTGTTAAATGTAGTTACTTTGAATAAATGTCGTTCTTATTTACTTTTCCCGACATCATAAGTACCACATAATTTGAAGGCTACGTGGTAATATACTTTGAAGTTCGACGCCAATCCTGCATGTTTATTACTTGAGAAAGTGCCACAAAGAAGAAGCAATAAAGCATGTATTCCATTGCGCATTGATTAGTCCAGGGATCTCTAGGCTTTCCAGCCTGAGGGCCAAACTGATTACTCCAGCAAGTCCCAAGGGCCAAAAATGCTTTAATTTCTACGTCATTATCTATAATTTCTAGAGCAGTCGCCGAGGACGCGCCATTAGCTGTTGAGGGCCGGACACGGCCCGCGGCCTGGAGTTTGGAGACCACTGGGTTAGTCGAACGAAAAAAACGGCTTCTAAAAATAATAAGGAACTAAAAGCCTTATTTTCCTAATTTGGAATACTTTTTTTCCACTCCTTTTATTTATAGCTTTATAGGTATATAATTTAGCACAAATTTATTTTAAGAAATGAATTTATTTTAGGAAACATTTGATGACGAATGAGAATAGAAATGCAGAATAATTTCATCGTACAAAATTTCAAAGAAAACCATAATTACATTTTAATTCCCAAAAATCGACTTGAAAGATATGGAAGAAGACGCAGTTGTGACTAAACAAACGTCGGGGCTGCTATAGCGTGAGGTCTACCGCCGCATATCGCCTACTCAGGTGCAGTTTGAGATGTACAAATTAAGTTCTTATCGCTAAGTTAAATGTATGGAAATAAGTAATAACCATTAGTAACCATTATCTCTCATATTTAAGCAACATTTTTTCATGGAACAAATGTTCTTTCCCGTAGCTCTGATATTCGATAAGTACGAACGTTACTGCTAACATTATCGACCTGTTTCATCTACGTTAACTTGCTCTGTAAATCTCAAAGAGTCCCAATGTGTGCACTTTTATCTTCATTAAGGTTCAGGGCAAATATGTAAGGGCAAGTAATAACTGGGATCGGTTTCCTACACTCCTACAAAGTAAGTCCTAATTAAGGCTTAGAGAATGTATGTACAGGAAAATGATAAATGTCATCTGTTCCCGAGAGTCTTTCAAAGTCCTAATTAAGGTTCAGGGTATGTACAGTATGTACAGTCAAATAATAACTGCCGGGGATCGGTTTCCTACACTCCTACAAAGTCCTAATTAAGGTTCAGGGCATGTATGTGCAGGCAAATAATAAGAGGGATCGGTTTCTGCAGCGCCGTATAGCGTAGAATTGCTGACCAGAGCTCTGCTGCCTGACTGCTGATGAGGAAGGCTGGGTTACCTCTCGTACGAACTTCAAGATTATGTTTCATTTTGTTTGCCCTAGTCGACGAACACGATCGCACTGACCTTAACTTTAGACTCAACCTTACAACGACCAAATATTTTGGATCTTGAACGAAATATAATGGTAATTTCTCCTAAATTATTTTCAACTTTAGACTTAACCTTATAACGACCATATTTTTTGGATCTTGAACGAAATATTACGGTTATTTCTCCTGAATTATTTTAAATGAAACCCAGCAAATATGAACTTTTCATCGAAGAATTCAGAAAATAAGAATGATGTGAATTATTTCCTAAAGTCCTTTAAAAAGTGCGGTGGTTGATATAGGGGGGGAAATATCGTCCTATCTGAGTTTCCCATGTTTCTTCACACGTCAAAGTATTTCAGTTAATTTTCAATACTTCTAACGTCTAAGAAAGCGTCAATGTTCGTCGTCAATGTATATTTTGTAATTCTATTTTCCAAGAATTTTTTATTCTGCCGGTAGTGTTTTAGATCAGTTGTTTGACGTTAAATCAATGGATGAAATCTGATGTGTACAATTGAAATGCGTGGTAAATTTAAGCCTCGAACGCGAGTGCCATTTTTCATCCGGGAAAGAACTAACTTTGGGATTTTATTTTATCAATGAAATGTTACCGAACATTGATCACCCGATAGTTACAAATGTTCAGTGATTTTAAAATTCTACAATTGCCAAATATCATATAAAAATATAGTTTTATTGAACGAAGTATTACAGAGCTTTCATTTTTTTTTTTGAGGTGTGGAAGAAGAATCACAACCTGATTATAACACGTTAACCACCATGAGTTAAATTCAAATTCAATATTTAACTCAAATTTTATTTCCATTGTAGGAGGTAATTTTGATAATGGCGAACGTTAACTTGATTGTGCCTTCCATTAGCTTTCATTGAATATTTTTAAAAATTGAGTTTGTGTCTACTGGTCGGTCAACAGCATTATGAAAATTCCCTTCTGGCCACCGGTGGCGCACATTGTTGTTGAAGTGTTAAGGTCACGATCAGGTTTAGGGCTTCGGCTAAGGTTCGAATTTAGTTTAGGAAGAGAGCAAGGTTAATAACGTGAGGCAGTGTCAAGGACAAGGTTATAGTGGCGTTTAGAATCAGGATTGTAACTAAAGTCAGGTAGGTTTAGGCTCAAATTTAATGCGCTCTGAAGACATTCATTCAAGTCAGTAACGTTCCAGTGTTTTTTTTTAATTTGAATAATTTCATAGTCATTTATTCATAGGTTTGATTCACAATTTTTCCACTTTGAATGCAGTAGTTCTTTAACATGTTGACTGCGTTTATACGGTTGTTTCAGTCGGTTTGGTTACGTCGTAGGCTGCAGGATTGAGAAATCGGCTTTATTACTGGAATACAATCTATCTTTTCTAAAAAATATGGAAAAGATAATTGCAAGATGATACTTTACTTCGTGTGATAACATTTATTTTTTTAGAAAAAGGCACCAAACAGATGACATGCCATTCATTTATACCGGTACATGGATAGCAATATACTTAGAGGTACACTTATGTCCCAATACGCAGTCAACGTATTAAACTCACATCACGAGCGTTATAACGTTTCATAAAGAATAAAAGTATTTTGAAGCTTCTCTCACAGTTGTGGTAAAACAATACTAGCTTGATAATCAACAGTTCAAGTATTATTAGGCAGGGTTTTGTTGGATCACTACGGCACATAATTACGCCGGATTATTGAGAGAAGTTACTTTTCTTTTAGCGAATGGTCATTAGGAATTTAAAAACGAAGAAGACAGTAAGCATTGAAATCATATTTAATGAAGATTTTACGATAAATGAATTTAAAATCAGTACTGTCAGGTCTATAAAACGTTTCGGAGTCCAGCTCCATCTTTAGTTATCAGTCCCAAAAATTGAAATATAGAGGTAAAATCAGTCATTTCATAAAATACAAGGACACAATAAAATCTACTTATAGATTTGCAAGGGATATGAACTATTGATGCTATTGAAATCGGGTATTTCTTTGGAAATATAAAGAGATTCTAAAATGCGTGTCCAAATCTTTTGCAGCTGAACTTAAAATAGGAAAGTTGTCCTCTGCTATATCGTCACAACACAGCTCGCTGCGAAGGCGGGTGAATAATTATTAGATTATTATGGTCGGAAATTACGGGGCATTATTACTCTGTTTCTGTGGTGGAAAATTACGGGGCATTATTACCCCATTTTATTGTGGTGGAAAATTAAGGGGTATAATTGCGTTAGATCATTATGGTGTAAAAATACGGCTCATAATTACATTATATTACTTTGGAGAATAATTACGGTGCACTATTACGTTGGGTCATTAAGGTGGATAGTTACATTACACTATTACGCCCGATAACTATTCTAGGTAATGACAGTTCCGAGTTAATTAAGATGGAGATTTCCGACTCTTATTGACAGCTTTCAGTTACTGTGGATCAATGCAATGAATAAATACTGCGTAGTCCAATACTGTAGATTAGTTTAGTGGATTATTACAGTGATTAATTAGGCTGAACAATAACGGTACTAGAGTGGGCTGTGATATGTTTCGATTTCATCATTACATTTTATTGCTGAATGGGAAATGTTTTCACAAGTAGTTGCTTTAGATTAATTCACTGTTTCCGTAAAACTGAACGAGAGGTTCAAATGTCCGTTGTGAAATGTAATGAAAATTCAGGGGAAGTTTTGCGAATGTCTTTCCAACGCTACGATACAGACTGTTCGCAGCCAGGAAGATAACTGGCGAGGTTTCGGTCGTGGCGAGGCTGTCATATTGTGGTTTTCCATAGGCCCCATGATAACTGTGCAAGGACTGCAGGCAAGGATAATGTGAATTTTTTGGCTGATCATGTCTTTCCCATGAGACAATCTTTGTTCTCCAATGATGATGCTGCGTTCAAAGACGACCACGCTACGTTCCAAAACAACAATTTTGATACTGCGTTCCAAGACGATAATTTTGATACTGCGTTCCAAGACGATAATTTTGATACTGCGTTCCAAGACGATAATTTTGATACTGCGTTCCAAGACGATAATTTTGATACTGCGTTCCAAGACGATAATTTTGATACTGCGTTCTAAGACGATAATTTTGACACTGCGTTCCAAGACGACAATTTTGATCCTGCGTTCCAAGACGATAATTTTGATACTGCGTTCCAAGACGACAATTTTGATACTGCGTTCCAAGACGATAATTTTGATACTGCGTTCCAAGACGATAATTTTGATACTGCGTTCCAAGACAACAATTTTGAAACTGCGTTCCAAGACGATAATTTTGAAACTGCGTTCCAAGACGACAATTTTGATACTGCGTTCCAAAACAAAGCACTTGGTGCTGCATGCGTTCCAAGACTACAACGCTTTTGGTGCTACGTTCTAAGACAACACACACCTCGGATCGTCCAGAAGAGTTTCGTGAATATGAGGGTGATTTGTCCCATCTCCCTGACCCTCACAGCAACTAGATTTTAATATTATTGGGATTTTACGATCTACTTTGGTGATAAAGATGCGCTATCGCTATCAACCCCCAACACCGTTGCCTGAATTTGTATCCATTTTGCGAGGAAAATGTAATTGATTCTTTTCGACAAAAACAGGACCTGCGTTCATACACCTCGATGAGATTGTCTGCTGTTTTGATTACCAGTGGTTTTTCTGCCTATAATATCAACGTCACGTTAACCCATTATTTTGAGTTCATATTTTGAATGACATCAAAGAGACATATGCATTAGTTTGGTTTCAGACGACGAATGTAGTTCGGTTCGGTTTTGTGTGTTTTTCAAGTGTTTCTATATTTTCGACCAGCCCCTGGACTTCGGCTTGAAGTCTGTTACGCCAAAATTCTTCCACTCATCGTCAGTCAGTCTGAGAAAAAACTGCTCGTTTGGAGAAAGCGAGCAGAAATGTTTGGTAACATTCATAGATTCATGGACGGCCGAACGAGGCAGCATATGATTTTAACGTATTTAAAATTTTTGTGAATGAGCACTTGTATACAAACATTTTTCGTATCGTTACTTCGGACAGTGAGGGATAATAAATTTCAAGAATTTTCTGTTTTAAGAAATCGAACAAGAAAATAGAATAACAAGCTCACAAAATCTTGCTACCAACGTTCCTTCAGTGAAAAATCTTCGTAAGTGAAGCTTCGCACGTCAGACACAAGTGAGAAAGGAATTTTTTTTGGAGTCTTGAGAGAGAATTTCACGCGTACTCCCCGGTAATAATACGAGCAAACCAATCTCCCAGACGGGCGTGAAGGCTTTGCTTGAGTGCTGAGTAAATAGAAGCCAGTCTCCGAAATGAGATTATTGCCTTCAGCGCTCGGGCTTGTACGGCTCTGATGCATCCGAGAAGATGACGCTCTAGGAAGAGCTGTTTACGCTTCAAAAGTGTTGATCAGCCCTAGTGCTGGCGTTCAGCATTCAGAAGCTGGTGTGAGGTCTGGGCTTCTTTTGCTCGGGATGCGTTGCTACTTCAGGATGTTCGCAAATAGTGATACGAGACTCTGCTCGTATGGGTGTTATGAGATAAGTATTAGATGATTCATAGAACTTGTTTCACTCGACAAGAAATTCACTGAGAACTGTTATCTAGAAATATCAGTGTTGTGGGAAAATATTTTAAATGGTTCGTAGTAATCCCATTTCACGAAGCATAAAATTGCGTTTAAGAGGCGGTAAAATTGTAGCGAAAAAAAAAACATCCTTGGGTGCAAGCGATATTATGTTAGCAAGCCTCAAATGAGCTTATTTCTTTTCTGAGACATGGGAACATTTCTGAGACAAGTTCTATGTGTGTTTTGGAGAATGAATGTTTGAATATTTCAATTCTTTGGGGCCTCGCAAAGATTTTCTGAGAGATAAGTGTTGAGTTTTGTCTCTGAGGAAAATCCACGCTGGTATGTGAGAGGTAGGATTTGCGTTGATTTACCTTAGATTCTATTTATTTGCGAAGTTGTTGAGTCCTTGTTTCTTTTTGCCAAAATATAGATGTTATTAACATGTATTCATTAAACAGTCAGTCATTTATTCATCACCAAACTAAGTTCTTCTCAAAACGGTGGCGCGTATGTAAAAATGAATATGCCCAAATATGATAACCTGTGAAAAACGTCATCAAATTCAATGCGAAATGAGCGTGCACAAATTGTTAATCTCTAAAAATCGCATTTCTGTGTTTTCTAACTTCACTATAACCTGATCATCCTTGACTCACGACACCACTTGGCTTTATAGCTCCGAAAAAGTTGCGGTCCGATGCAGAACTTTTGTGTTGTTAAAGAGGTCTCCGTTTTGGCCTCGATAGCAACAGCGCTTGCATTTTAAAGGCTTTATCGCGCCGAATGGACCAACTTTTCTAATTCACTAGCATTGCAATGACCTCTTCATATGATATCCTCCAGTTGCCACTAAAATGAGCAGAAAATGGCTGCTCCATGCAAGTGGTGTGCCTCTTCCATCTCAGTTGCGCCAGTGATGCTGAAGGAATTCAAGAATGAAAGTTCCGCTGCTTCATTGCCTACCAATTTTTACTGCCAGGAAAAATAATAACTTTCATCGAAGTGTTATGGCGGCTGTATCTTGGATGGCTCCCAATGGCTGTTCTTTTTTCCATTTTACTGAGTGCTCAGTGATGTCCGAGCTTCGACAATGGCGTAATAAAAGTATTTCTTAACGGCTCTTTAGAATTTGATAAATGAAATTCACCGACTGGGAACCATTCAAGAAAATTTATTATGACCTTTGGACTTTCATGTAAACAGAAAAATTTGACGGAAAATTGAATGTGTTTTTAAAAACCATCATACAGGTTTAAGGAACGAACTTCATCTCCCTCCTCTTGTTCAAATGAATATATTTTCAACAGATGCGTTTTAAAACCAGTCTTTGTTAAGCTATTTTTATATTCTTAGCTCTGATTTTAATAGCTTAAATCAGTTTCTGATTTTAATTTAGAAATAATTGAAATAAATTTAGCAGTATCATGAGAAACAACTTCCAATGGATATAAAGTAAGGTAGAAATAGGAAATAATTCAGCCCACAGTTCCACATTCTAGGGGTAAACGAGACATTTTAGTTGTTATTGATTAAGCTGTTCAGCTCATGACACAGTCAACAAAATCATGAGTTATTAATAAATAAAAGTAGTTTCTCGGAGTTTGTAAATTTATCTTCACTGACAGTTATTTTCATTGAAATGAAGCGAGAAATTTTCCAGAGGACAGAAAGGAAAGAAGCAAGGATGCAAGTGAGTCCTTCTACCAAAATATTTTACGCCCTCTTGTGACGAGGAGCTTGGGAAATTTCTTCAAGTTTTCTATTCAGAGAATAAAATTCTGAGCTGAAAAGAAGACCAGTAAAAAAAAATCCTTTTAAGTTTGCTGGTAAAATTACTCGGGTTTCCCGTTTTTGATCTAGCATCTTTCATCTTGCAATCGAGTTTGGGGCTTTCAGCAGTAAGGGCAACTTTTACTCGGAGCCTGCTGACGGTCGTCAAAAAATGTTTCTGTATTAGGGATTTAAGGTACGATTTCTATTTTTTACCTAATACAGAATTCAGTTCTGTGTTGGACATTTGCGTACAATTCAAAGGCTGAAGGACAGGAAACTACTTTTGTCTATATTAACTGAGAAATTTATGAATGGTATTTTGAATAACATGATCTTCACGTCGCTCTTCATGCTGAATTACACCATCAATCATGAAAATTATTTTAAATATTAACATCACGATATTTATTATGATGATTTCCTATCATTTTGAATGACATCAGTGAGATTTATGCTTTAGTTCCCCTCAGGGGGATACAACTATTGTATCTATGGGAATTAGCGCTCCCAGGGGGACTATATATGTGAGGGCCCGAGCTGAGGGTTAGGTAGGCTTCCTTTTTGTTGAAATAACATAGATTTTTGTTCTGTTACGGACCATCTTTTTTCGGTTCACTGCTGTCCTGTTTTTTTCCAACACCTACTACTTTCTTCTTGAACTTTGATCTTGTTTCATTAACTTCTTTCTCATCTTACTGTTTCTATGCCCTTTCTGCGTAGATTCCACGTTCCCTAAACTCCATACTAAATGGTGCCTTCCTCCTTCCTCTCTTTGGATCGCCTTTGTAGCGGATAGGGAGGCTTAAACTAACTAATAATCTAATCTTATCTTATGCTTTAGTTTGGTTTCAGGTGAAGAGAAAAATGAAAGTTCATTTTTTTCAATCAATACATTGACTCAATTTGACATCGTAAACTTTGGTCAAATTGCTTATGATCCTGTATTTCAGAGCGACATGACGAATTTCAGATTCGAGTACGGTGTTCAGGGATGATAGAATTACTTTAAATGCACTTGGCAGGTTTAATATCTCAGTCGAATGAAGCCTGACGTAAAAAAAATTAAGAGTTTACTATTAAGTGCCTCATTTGCAAAGAACATGAAAGCAGTGTAATTTTTGAGTGAAGATATATGTAGATATGGAACTGTTTAAAGTAGCACCCAGTCATTACGTGAAATTTTTACTCTAAAGCTTACGTGTATAAAATATAAATTACTTCAAAGTCGAAGAACGAGTATAACCTATGAGAAGAATTTCTCTACGAATGTGACCAAACTATAGAACGCAAATCCAGAATTTAACATGAGTTGGAAGATATGACAAATCCTATTGCAGTAAGTCCTGTCTGCAAGCCTCAGTCAAAGCTTTTAACACGCTTTTTTTTAAACAATCAACTCCCTCTTAATGTCCTACTTATCCGAACGAAATTTTATGAACTGAAAAATCCCGAATTCTGTAAGTAATCAAACCACTCTTTGCGCGAGGAGAAGCGCAAACTCAATTCAATGAAATTTGAGATTCTCGCGACATTCATCAGTATGAATGGAAGGCTTTTAAGCTCAGCTAAAAGATGAAGAGGTCTACGGATTGTCATGCTGGGTAGGCCAAAATCTGTTCGTCAAAATGTGGTTACTGAATTTGGTTACGGAACAATGGTTAGACTTTTGTCTTGAGATTTTTAATTTTTTTTTTTATCATTACTTGGCATTTCAGTGTTAATTTCAGCGTTCCTGAATATGTTCTGACCTGTGGAAAAAACTCAAAATTTTCGGCTGAAAGAATGATTTTAACTTTTCACTTGAGATTTGACTTTTTCCGAACATTACTTGATAATTTCAGTGTTTCTGAATTTTCTCTGACCCGTGAAAAGAGCCCAAGATTTCCCGAAAAGAGACTGATTTTGGCTATTCTCTTGGGATTTTTATTTTTTCGTGAACATTACTTGGCGCACTGCAATCGTTCTCACATGACGTACTGCATGAGGAAGATTTCAGCAAAATGTTTGATATCTTTAAAAGATTAGTTCATTACATGCATTTACATATTTACATATTGGAAAGTGAACAAATGTGGTATTTGAGCATCAACATCATCAAAATTGAGGGTTAAATGAGCACAAGGCTTCGGTTTAATAATCTGTGCAGTGTTTGTTTCCAGGGAATTTTTTTTCAATCGATGCCTTCAGAATTTTTATAGTTTCCAAAAATATTTGAGTTTAGACGCATACTGTTCAGGGTGATGAACTGAGTTTGTGAGAGAAATTTTATTTCATCGTTCTTTGCGAGTGATGCAGGTAGCCATCATCAACGAAAGTACAGAAGTCACCGCAAATTTTTGCGTGCAGACCAACTAAGATAGACTTTCAGAGTTCTTCTGTCTGTTCAATTTTGCAACAGCGTTCTACGAGCACATTGATTAATTCAGGCGTGACATGCGCCCAGTAAATTTGCTGCTTTGCCCAAACCGATATGCAACGAACCTCGCACGTTATATGATTGTTGACAGGAGGCTTACAGTTAGTTGTGTTGTATTTTGTGCCATGGTGACTGGCGCATTCGTTGCTATCTCTTCTTCGTCATTTCTTCTTACTCCTTCATAACTTGTTATTTCTGTGGGTAAAGAAGCCTATACACCTTGTACATAGATTCCCCCTTTTTTAAAGCACATACTAAATGGAGCTTTTTCTTCCTCCTCTTAGGGAACATTTATATAGGTGGTTTGGGAGTTGGTTCAAAATCCAATCTATTCCCTATATAACACTAAATTTATGCACACATATGCAGTATTTAATCCCACAGACAAAACGAACGTGTTCTTATAGCATAAGCGCAAAAGGAAAATCTACAGGATCTGCTATCCTAAAAAAGTGTGAGAAATATCAAATAGGGTTTTTAGTTGAAATTTTTGCCTTCTCTATTACATACCTTAACCCTATTCATGTGACATTTTTCTGCATCATCATTTAAAAAGATTAAAATTTTTTCACTTGTAGGTGTTTTCAGACGCAGTTGCCGTACAACGGAATCTACTGGATTTTCACGTTCCCAAACTGTTGTTTAACGACGTGATCAATTAGATCGGTCGTACATCACGGACAGCAGCATTGTTTTATTGCATTATCTTCTCACGTACGTCGCTGCAATGACACTTTGAATAAGTGTGTGCGAGAAAAAGAAAAGAAATGCAGTTTATTTACAATAAGTTTTATATGAAAATCTCAATTGTAAAATCTAGAAATATGATTTTTAGAATGTTTCAACGTAAAAATCCCAAGTTGGTTAAGACACATGGAATCAAAATACCCGTGTCAATTGTTGAAAAAAAAAAGTGAGAAAAAAGAAGAAATGTATTTCTTTGGTTAGTTACTGAAAGCCTGATAAAGCTTATAATTTAAGTAATCTAACCCAATAAAACCCGTCGTGTGTTTATTTATATATTTATTTATATATCTGTTTGGTGTCCGCTTCTTAAGAAACATAAGATGCCTGAGTGTGCGGTATCATGGATACCGAATTCTTCAGAGTAACATTGAAGGATGGCCTTACATCCATTGAGATGTTTGGCATTTTATCAGGATGGGTTCGTTTAGGAGAGGTTTGGTCAGATTAGGACAGGATAGGTTAGCATTGGTTAGATAATATTGACAGAATTTTTTCACGGGTCCACCTAGATTTACGATGACATTGTCCAAAGAATTTCCACGGGTGCTGCTTCTACCTAATAATACATTTGGTTTATTTGTTTGGAGGCCGCTTCATCCATTTCTCTGTCACGCTCATAAAGATAGCCATAATGACCGTACCTGTGATACGAGTTTAACCGCTGCGCAAGTACAATAATGTTTTCTTTCACGGGTACTGTTAGGATGGATATATTTGTTAGTCATCCACGTGTGGAAAGTTTGTTCAAGAAAGGTATTGAATCCCGTCATTTTTGGCGGGCCGTGCACACTAGTAAAGAATATTTGGCAATGACACATTGATGCAAAACGCTTTTGATAGTCTCCACTTACATTGAAATTTGACCTTAGACTTGTGCGGTATTAGGAAATAGCGCTGAAAGTGTAGTGGGTGTCATCAAATTATTCTGTGTCAACGATTGAAACCAGAAATCAATCTATTACTTTAAAAATCAATTCTGATGTATGATCCATTTTTTCATACTTAGTTTCACTAAAACCCATAGAGTTCACTCATATTCCGAACAAACTTTTTAGGCGTGGATGTTTCAACAATACCCGCTGCACCCTCCAGTAGCGCGG
Organism: Platorchestia sp. MABIK; assembly: GCA_014220935.1. Classification (NCBI taxonomy): domain Eukaryota; kingdom Metazoa; phylum Arthropoda; class Malacostraca; order Amphipoda; family Talitridae; genus Platorchestia; species Platorchestia sp. MABIK. Next base: position 22,875 of record JACJUY010000912.1, read on the forward strand.
CATTCTGAGCTACTCTCGGTAAGTTTAAGGAAAGAGTTGTGTGAGACACCGCGATTTTAAGGAGAGTGCTCCACACAATCTCTTTCTCCTCAAGGAACGAGGACTTCTAGAAATCTCAGCCCCCTTAAGGTGAGAGGACGAGACCTTTGTACCCTTGAAAAGAGACCTCGAAGAAAACTTTGTGTTTTTGGAAAGAGACCTCGAAGGAACCTTTGTGACCTTGAAAAGAGACCTCGAAGGAACCTTTGTGTCCTTAGGAAGAGAACTCCAAGAATTTCCCCGGGATCGCGATGCAGACGCGACCTCTGCCTAGGTCGAGATATCGCGGCCGGTTTTCAAAACCAGCATTGTGCCCCCAGCGCCGGCAGGCACACCAGCCGCCACTGATACGCTCGCTGGAGTGGAAGAGATCACGGCACACGCAGCTGCGAAAGCCTTCAATTTCTCAGGCATTCGAGGGTGAGCTATAAGCTATCATTCCGGCCGAGGCATCCGTAGGATTTTCGGCAATCATTCTTGCTCAGACGCCCATTGTATTTTAAGTTCTTATTTTTGCTCAGGCGCCAATTTCATTTTAAGCTATCATTTGTGCTCAGACGTCCACTGAATTTTAAATTGTCATTCCTGCTTTCGCTCCCATTGAATTTTAAGTTGCTATTTTTGCTCAGACGCGAATTTCATTTTAAGCCATCATTCGTGCTCAGACTTCCAGTGAATTTTAAATTGTCATTCCTGCTTTGACGCCCATTGAGTTTTAAATTGCTTTTTCTGCTCAGCCGACCACTGAATTTTAAGTTTCTATTTCTGCTCATGACACCATTGAATTTTAAGCCATTAATTTTTGCTCATGTCTCTTTTGAATTTTAAGAAACCATTCCCAATCAGATGCCCCCTGATTTGTAACTTAATCCTTCTGCTCGCACTACCGCTTAATTTTAGAATAATATTTCTGCTCATATTATCATTGAGTTCTAAGTCATCATTTCTGCCCACATCACCATCTTTGAGTTTTATGTTGCCATTTCTGATCAGACGTCCAATGAATTTTAAGTTACTATTTCTGCTCACCTCTCAACAGAATTTTAAGAAACCATTTCTAATCAGATGCCCCATGAATTTTAATCTTTCTGCTCGCACGACCGCTTCATTTTAGGAGACTGTTTCTGCTCATATCACCATTGAATTCTAAGTCAACATTTCTGCCCACATCACCATCTTTGAGTTTTATGTTGCCATTTCTGATCAGACGTCCAATGAATTTTAAATAACCATTCCCGCTCAAGCGACCACTGAATGTTTAAGATATCTTTCTTGCTCAGACGATTACCAATTTTTCACCACGAAAGAAGAACTCAGTAGTTCCAGTATTGGACAATTCAGAAGATCTTTTCGAAAATCGTTTGTTCTGTAAGTGATGACTCTTGAATGAACACTGCTCCAATACGGCTTGAGAGAACTACGAAATTGAAAGAAAATTTCCATGCTGTACAAAAATATAGTGAACTTTTGACTCGAACTGTGATAATTTCAGTTATTTTCATGTATGAAACTACAAAAGGTGTGTTATTTGTCTAATCATGGATTTTTATTTGGAAAAACATCTATATCGTTGAATTTATCGGAAAATATTTTTGGCCGGCGATGAATTGATCGTTTTTCATTGCAACGTAGAGGGAATGAGGACTTAAAGAAAGTAATCAATTTTTTGTCATGGGTATAACGACGGACTTTATCCCTGGCTGGTTATAACATTTCTGTAGCGTTTATTACAACAGTATGAAAGGAACAGAGCGAGTGATTTTTTTTCTCAATGTGAAATTGTGGATGATGTGACGTCGCTGTATCATTTTTAATCTAGTTTCAGTGCAACAACAATTTGATGTTAATATGTTTGTCCGAAAAACGTTTCTAAACCCAGTTTCTTTGAACGTCCATGGATTTCCAACAAGAAGTCATTCAAAGTGACCTCTAATTCAACCAATGCATTCATTCAGAACCGGTTTTGGAAAAACTATGATTCAGCGCCACCTTGAAATTGTATCAATCCCTCTATTCTGCGTTAAGTCATTCAAAGTGACTTCTAATTCAACAAATGCATTCATTCAGAACCGGGTTCGGTGAAACTGTGGTACAACGCTATCTTAAAATCGTAATAGCTTAGAAGAAAAATCGTAACTCTACGCGTGACTGCTCTTTTCGCGCGTTATTCAGCGCTGGGGGCTTGATTGGGTGGCTCAGGCTTCAGCTTTCGCTATGTATAGGTCTTGTGATTAGCTTTTTTAACACTGTCTACTTCCATTAAGTACAGAAATGCAAACTTGGGTTCATGAAGTGAAACGAGCACAAAGTGCTGTTTTCATGTCTGCTGGATTTAATCATCTTGATGTGACTCATTTTTGAAGCGTTGGACTAAAAAAAATCTTGTTCGTAGTAAATATGAAGGTGCATTTCATGAAGGTGGATTGTATACTTTTTGTTCTAATTATACTTGGTACAATTATTTTAATTATCCTAATTATGTTAATTATATTTATTCTAATAATGCTAGGCACAGTTATGCTACTGATCCTAATATGTTAATTAGATTTTCTTTAATTATTCTTGGTAAAACTATGATAATTATCCTCATCATACCAATTATAATCGTGTTAATTACACCAATTATAAATCTTTCAGTTTGGTGCCTGAATGATCGAGATAATAACTTAATTTTCAATTTTATCTTACTCCTACAGGTTTAATATAAAGGTGAATTTCAGAATTCATGCCCATTCTTGCAGTTAACCTAATTTTGATTATTTTCATGATTTTCTGCCTGATTTATTATATTCAGTAAAATCTTATAAAATGCATTGTGGGTATAGAAAATTGATTGATACTTTTCATTTCAAATACATAGTAATTCATGTTATATTTAATGTAAATTTGAGTTCACAAATTAAATCGATTGACCAATTACTAATAAATCAGATTTCATTTTCATGAAATTTTGAAGGGTGAAATTAGGTTAACAAAAAGGGTCCATACTAAATATGAAGCCTGTTGCAGCCATGCTTCTTTTCAAGCAGAAATGTTGACGATTGAGATGTAGTCTTCAAGTAGCGGTGCTCCGTAGGGGAAATTCGCTGCAATAAGCCGTGCTGCGCTATCGTGAGCGTTGTGGTGGAAGACAGCAGGATGGATCGAGCTGCCGAGTCTTCATTGTGGTGAGCATCGCTGCGATATATCCTCCAATATCCCGCATATCGCGTCTTGGTTGTGGTTTGCCTCCTGCGAACAACCGCGCGAAAAAAAAATTCAAGAGAAATGCGGAATTCTGCAACCGCAAAAAGCAATTGAGATCCTGAAAATTGAGCGTCTATTCGGGAATTTTAGGGGCTTCCAATACAAATTTTAAAGCAGTGGTTCTTAACCTGGGGCGCGAGCCTTCGCAGTAAAGTCTGATTTTTTCCAGTAAGGTTTCCGGCAAAAGAGTGAACTTCCACTGTTGAATATGTTTGAAGACCTATTTACAATATTCGTCGTTGTGAGCTCTTGTTTACCAGTCCATCTGCACACAATTTCCCCTGACGATCTTTAAGGGGGGCTGGGAGTAAAAAGGTTAAGAACCACTGTTATAGAGGCGTTTGTGCTAATTTTAAAGGAATTTTAGCACATTTTTCTTGAACAATTTGTACAAAGATACTTTTATATGCTCACATTTATTCTATCAAGAAAACATTTCGCATAACTGATACTTAAGTGCCTCTAAGCGGAAAGGGACCAGATTAGGTGATTTAGAGCTGCTAAGATTGAGGGTTAATGTTAATATGAGGCATATAGTTTGTTACGTCTATGATCAGGGTTACAAGAAGAAATATAGTTACAGCTAGCACTAAGATCCTAAATTCTGAACCAAAACCAAGCGCAATTTTAGAAAAAGATACGGTAGAAGATACTGAAACTAACATTTTCTAACACATACAAAGGAAGTATCCGCAATCTGAAGCAGCAAAGAAATTCAAGTGCAGGAAGGAAAGAAACTCAAGTGCAGGAACGGAAGAAACTCAAGTGCAGGAAGGAAAGAAACTCTAAATGCAGGAAGGAAAGAAACTCAAATGCAGGAACGAAAGGAACTCAAATGAAGGAAGGAAAGAAACTCAAATGCAGGAACGAAAGGAACTCAAATGCAGGAACGAAAGAAACTCAAATGCAGGAACGAAAGCAACTCAAATGAAGGAAGGAAAGAAACTCAAGTGCAGGAACGAAAGAAACTCAAGTGCAGGAACGAAAGAAACTCAAGTGCAGGAAGGAAAGAAGCCCAAATGCAGGAAGGAGGATGTAGCAGCTTGCAGACAGAAGGCACCCCCCGCTTGGGGCGCCAGAGTAATCAGAGCTGTCATGGCTGATCTTCCAGAACTGGAAGCAGACATCCATCGTTGCGGCAGCGAATGCAGGTCGGGATGAGCCATAGACAAGTCATTCCAGAAGCGTCTTCCCATTTGCCACTCGTATTGTGAATCCCCAGCCAGACTTTATGGGGTACATGGGAATGGGTACGAATAATTTCCAGCAATCATTCATTCGCCCCAGATTTGCGTTGGTATTGAATTGCACGGAACCTCACGTTCAAGGAATTTTTATTCCCATGAGCAGGGATCTACGGTGCATTTTATGCCTCATCGGAGAGTGATCGAAATTTTGAGTCGCAGCATACTTTTTTTCAAATGTTAATTTATTCTCACAAATTTGCGTGGGTATTAAATTGCATGGAACCTCGCGTTCAAGTAGTTTGTGTTCCCATGGGCAGGGATCTATGGTGCATTCTATGCCTCATCAGAGGGTGATCGAAATTTAGAGTTACAGTATGTTTTTTACTCGAATGTTAAGATACTTCTGCATACCTTAGAGCAAAGGCTTGCCACCAAATATTTGACTTGAAATTCTCACTCATTCGAGCACACATTAAGAAAAGGTCGAAGCAATGTAAAAATAAATGGACGATAGCATTTCACCTCATTTTATTGAGTACTCCATTCCGCTCGAAATAGCTGACTTGCCTTGAAATTTAATTTAGAAATGAAATTAACTCCTACCTTCATTCACGCATTTTAAAATATTATATCCACCTCCATGAATCCCAAATTTTTCATCTTAGTCTTTCGAATCGCAAGAGATCTTTACTGTTATCCGCTCAAATTTTCTTTCATAGAGCAGGGCCTGCTGATTTAATTGCTGCCATAAACCTTAATTCAGGGTGAAGGTCAAGTTGTGTACTCCTCAAGTCTTCAACATTTCTACACTCTGTATGACAATCCGCTCCTTGTTTCCAATTAATATCATTGTTTTCGATTGATGTCATTGTTTTCGATTGGATTATTTTGGATGTGGTGCAGTGAAGAAAATGGTTGTATGAGGAATTTCAAATGTAATGTCGCATTTTAATTTCGGATTTTGTCACGTTTGACACGGAACCGTTCAGAAATCCTTTCCAGCTACTGCAAAATTAGACACATGGTGAAAGTGCAAAAAATTTGGGTGTGGAAGCATATAGTCTAATGAAATGAAATTGCATGAGTGCTTAGATCTACTACATTCAAATGCAATACAGCGATCTATGAGCTCTGGTTGGAGATGATTCAGAAAATGAAAATAGCTGTAGAAACTTTTTTTCTCCGTGTATTATGAAAGTGGCACTGTGGTGTGCTGATTAAATGTTGTCTCACACGTTCACCGCGTTCACGAGGTTGTTAACGGTCAGTTTAGTTCGGTTATAAGTAGCAGAACTGGGAAATTGACTTTACTGCTCGCATACATTTTTATCCGTCCTACGAAATTTGGAAATGTAATTGCACGATAATTTTTCACCTCGTAAAATAAAAGTTTTTTAAACATCCTGAAACAAATGAAATGTATTTCATTTATACCGGTATATGAGCTCCTCAGGGGATACAACTATTGCATCTATGGGAATTAGCACTACCAGGGGGAAAATGTGTGAGGGCCAGGGCTGAGAGTTAGGTAGGCCTTCTTTTTGTTGAAATAATTTTTTTTTGTCATGTGAATTACCACCTTTTTTCGGTTCACTGCTGCCCTGTTTTTCAGCACCAACTAATTTCTTCTTCAACTTTTATCTTGTTTCGTAAACTTATTTCTCGACTTACTGTTTCTCTGCCCTTCTGCATAGATTCCGCGTTCTCTTATCTCCATACTATATGGTGCCTTCCTCCGTCCTCTATTCGGAACGTTTTTTTTAGTGGTTAGGGAGGCTTAAATTAACATACATATAATCTAATCAAGCGGTACATGAATGAGTAATTTACCGAATGGTACACATAAAGCCCAATACGAGGGGAACGAATTAAAATCTTGATTCTGAGTAGTTGTAAACCTATTTCTCCCTGAGCTAACCACTACCTCTAACGTACTCGACAAACCACAATGTATGACATGACCCTTGCGACGTTCCGATCCCAATGAAGAGGACACGAATAATTTCCATGGTGGGAAGCAAATTTCTCGTGAACTGTCTCATAGAATTAAACGAGTTTTTGGCCGTCAGTTGTCGCTTTATGGAATGTAATATCTTTGGATGTTGGAAACACCACCTTGCTCTCGGTACCTAAGATATAACACTCTTACTTTTATATTATAATAAAAGTGTGAAGGATCTCTGCGTAATATAGAAGTCGTATGGTACAGCGGATATCGGAATCGCCATCTTGCTCTCGGTATCTAGGATGCAAGACTCGTATTGCAGAAGGTAACTCCTGGCCACGGTGCTCCTGGCTGAGAAACGGTGGCCAAAGTTCTAAACGAAAATGTTTTGAGTATTTTTCGGCCATCTTGCTTTTGGTATCTAGGAAATGAGACATATTTAAACGCTTCCCATTTTTACGGGTCCATTATATACAATAAGGAAAGCCTCATTGAGCCTATAGATTTTATTGTCCAGGGATCGTTCGCTTAAGGTGCTTAGCTTACTTTGTAACTTAGAGGGTTTCATTGTTTAATGTCCACTTGCCCGTTTTTAAAACCAAAGCTAATCTATTGAGTTTACGTCGGGATATATCCGTAACTCTACGCTATTTTTACGTATGACATCAATCAAATGATGGTCTCTAATCACTGCTGCCATTAATTTGACATTATGAACTGTAATCAACCTCATTAACCAGCGGAAAGAGTGTCATCTTCCATCTTCATAATGCTCGTCCTCCTTTGAATTACGGGACTCTGAATTGTTCATGGTCCATTGCAAAAGCAAAACAAAAATCTTCCCGAGTCGCCCTGTGGAAACTCTAACCCAACCGTCCACGAAAAGGGAAAAAAGCTCAATGTCAGCCATTAATTATCGAGCTCTAGTTTTCAGTGCAAATTTTCTCACTCATTTTAAGAGAATATATTCGACGGAAATACGAGGGCAGAAGAAACCACATGTCGCACTCGACCTCGTATCTGTCTGCGAGGTAGACGTGATACGTCTAATGGTCCACCTTAGCTGCTTGCATCAGCGTCTCTCGTTTTCTAATTAGTCCCTCGGTGTGGTCTTTGGCCGCAGATAAACACGTGATGGCCGAGATACAGCGGATGAAGTTCTCAACGAAAATATTCCGAGTGTTTTTCCGCCATCTTGCTCTGGGTATCTAGGATATAAGGCTCATATTGTCATAATGTAAGCCTGAAGGACTTCTGCATAATGTAGAATTGTACGGCACAACGGATATTGAAATCGCCATCTTACTATCGGTATTTTAGATATAATACTCTTACTGCTATAATGTTAGCGTGAAGGATCTTTGCACAATGCAGAATTGGATGGTACTGACTATGTTGAAATTTCCATCTTGCTCTCAGTATCTAAGATCTGAGGTTCATGTTGTCATAGTGTACGCGTGAAGGATGTTTCCATAATATGCATGTATGACATGACCCATGCGACGTTCCGATCCTAATTAAGAGCATACGAATAATTTTCATGGTGGGGAGCAAATTTCTCGTGAACTGTCCCACAAAATTTAGTATGGAGATAAAAGAACGCGGAATCTATGAAGAAGGGCATAGAAACAGTAAGTCGAGAAGGAAGTTTATGAAACAAGATAAAAGTTGAAGAAGAAATCAGCAGGTGCTGAAAAACAGGGCAGCAGTGAGCCGAAAAAAGGTGGTCCTTAACATAACAAAAAAATATATTTCAGCAAAAAGAAGGCCTACCTAACTCTCAGCTCGGGCCCTCATTCAGTTTCCCCCTAGGAGCGTTAATTCCCATAGAAACAATGGTTGTATCCCCCTGAGGAGCTCATGTACCGGTATAAATGTAGAATACAATGGTACCGCGCATATTCCAGAGTTTCCTTCGCACGAAATAGAATAGTGACGCACAGCATGTGCACTGGTAGAATAAGTTGTATGCTTATGTTCGAACTCATCGAACAAATGTGACCGTGCCTGCATTGTCGCTCTCAGTAAAAAGCGCTTGTGAGACTATGATCTATTGGGATAAATTCAATTTATTCTCCTTAGCCTCCTTTGCTGAATTATGCGCTCAATCCAAAAAAAGAATTAGATAAATCTACGCTCTTCAGAACAACTGTGAAGCTATGGAAAATCAAAACGACTTGTAAAACAAATTAAAGTATTCGTTAGAAGAGAAAGATAACTGTACAGCAAAATTCATTCAATAAATCAGCCCCAACCATGGCCATGATTGAAGCTGCTTTGAGGTCACAATAACTGAGGGAATAATTCTTCATGGGACGGACATGACAAACGGTTCAGTTCGTCAGTGCCGGGATCTTTAGAAGAAACCTAATTGCAGTTCCGACGTTCCGCTTTATTGGTTGATCATTACAAAACTTCTTTGCTCGCAGAAATTTTTAATTTCAAGTGAATGCAGCTCTTGAAAGTTTGCCGTTTCACCCATAATTAATGCACCTTTGGTGCAATGACCCATCAGTTTGGAAAAAAAAAACATATTGTATGCTTGACAGCTTCTGGAAAATCCCAACAAGAACAGCTGCATTTGAAAAAAGGCACAATTTAATGAGTTTTTGGAGAGGGAGGGGGAGGGAGATGTGGTGCACGTATGTACAAACGATCACTGAAATGCAATGATCTGAAAATACTTCATTTATTAATTTCGGCTGTAATAATTTTGCGGCCTGATGTCAAAGGCCCATATGTGACCTATATGGATTAGAACAGTTCATACAGTAAACAGTAGAGTACACACGATAAATGTATATTGAACATTTGTGTACGTAAATATGAACAAACACTGAACTGCTATGATCAGAGAAGTGTTCGATTTACATTTCAGTGGCAATCATTTTACGCTGTGGAACTGAAGACCAACACGTGACTTGCCTAGAATTACAGTTTATGAATCCTTGCATCGTGTTGGTTAAGAAATTTAAGTACATGAGTTCCTCACGCCGTCATTGTTTCCTCCAATATTCACGCCATAACCCCAACAAATGTTTTTAATTCTTACTGTAAAACTTTATCCTTAAGAGTATTCCCTGCATTTCTTTCAGGCGTCATGTTAAAGCGGGAAGCAGCATTTATACGCATTTTTAACCGATTTTATAAAACTTTGATTGGCTTCATGCAAATTTCATGTGTTTTGTGCAAATTTTAAATGCCTTTGCACTTATTTTATGCACTTTTATGCAAATTTTACGTGTTTTATACAAAATATAAACACCTGTATACAAATTTTGAGAAAATGCAAAAATTTTGCTAATTTGAACCCCTCTTTAAAAATTTTGAGTGTATTTATTCAAATTTAGGGTGCCCTTCACTTAAATTTTAAAAGGCTTTGTGAAATTTTCAGGGGAATTCGAGTAAATTTTTCATGAACAATTTTCATAAAGACATTCATAGTGATACAATACAATACAATTTTACAATACAATAGTGATTGTATTGTAAAAATATGTCGCCCTAACTGGCACTTGCGTCGTAAGGCAACAGGTTGGGGCAAATCAGGCTAAATAACATGTGAATGAACGAACATAACCATCAAAAAGGATGAATTAAAATTGATCATTTCAATACGAGTACAAAGAAATAAGTAAGCAAATAATTCATAAGTTGATGCATAAAGTTTATCAAATTTGTTTTCATGATGTTTTTATGAGAGAATCCTAAGTTGGAAAACACGAACAGATTATGATAGTTACGTCACGGGTTAGATTTAAAATGAAGAAGGAAGTATCAAATGTATTCCCTTGTTTGAGTTATTCTAAGTTCCAGAACGCTCAAAAATACTGCAAATACTGCTACTGCAAGCACTGTAAATACTGATACTGCAAGCACTGTGAATACTGCAAATACTGATACTGCAAGCACTGATAATACTGCAAATACTGATACTGCATGCACTGTTAATACTGCAAATACTGGTACTGCATGCACTGTAAATACTGCAAATACTGGTACTGCAAGCACTGTAAATACTTGGCTTTGAAATTGGCTTTTTGTTCGCACATATCAACAAGTACTCAGTAACTAGCTCGTTCAACTCGTTCCACCCCGCAACAAATTTGTTCTAATTTTTTATGCAAATTATGCTAGGACGAATGATTTCCGCGAGTCATGATTGAGAAAGAAAAATATATTGTTGCACGAGACTTCAAAAAAATTTTCAACGCGAATAGATCAATAATAAATATTTACGCTGATGAGCTAATTTTTCAGGACTATTTTTTATTCATTGATGGTATCGATTTGCAATCAAATACCTGTTAATTGTACACTGCGAGGTGACTGTGGCCGTCAACGTAGGCGACAATATTCTGCAATTAAATGAAAATTTCGTTTCATTTCATAGACTTTTGATCGCTGGCGCATTTCAGAGACAGAGATTGGACACGAAGAAACTTGAAGTGGAGTAAGTTTCGAGAACGTAAAAGTTTGAGAAATTGAACGTTGAAGTAGAAGTTTCGGGGTACTTTACGTAAGAAGTTTTACGTCTACATTTGATTCTGAAATATTTACCGACATTGACGCGCGTCATTGACGATAATATTAAAATGAAATGATTTTTAAATTAACGTAATAAATTTATAGGTGATCAAAAAGTACGGCATTCGGAATATAAACTAAAAGTTATTGGCTGAGGAAATTTACACTACACGTATCACGATTTTCAAGCATTTTACGTTATTGTTACTGTACAGACGGGATCAAAATTTTCTTCGTACTCCTGGCTACCATACGTTTCGTCTTTCTGGAAAATATGCTCAACCGTCTGTTTTTCTCCAAGAAGTTTAATTTGTGAGAGAAAACAACACATCCCAGCCTAGTAGACTGGGAAACTTTTCTGTTCGGATGTACAGCTACGATAACGTAAAATGTCTGAAAATCCGGTCCTGCGACTTGATTATGGTTTTCTAGCATAAAATCTATGGCTTTTACTTCTACAAATTCAACAACACAGTTGGGAAAGAAGATTGGACTCGTGAATGTCCTCACTGCATTTTTCATGTTAAATTTAGATAATCAGATTGCATTTCTTAGGCATAACTTTTTTGCGCTCTGTACAATTTTCTTCAAATTGAAACACAGCATATTGACGAGCAGCAACGAAAGAGAGCTTCGTTCAAATATATAAACAATGAAATATTATTGTATAGAACATTAAAAACACATGTGAACGAGACTAGCTGCTATAAAAAGACAGTTTTCGTACTTCTCATATTACTAACGAAATAATTGATGAAAATTTAAAATTCTAATTTCATGTTAAATTGCGTCAAAGATTCAGTGGCCATGGATGCCACGCGTGATTCGCAGTATTGTATTTTTCGTCTTCTTGAATAAAGTGAATCGGGTCTCCATAATGGCGAGTGCCCGCGAATTTAATTAAATTCAGCAACGTTTTTCATCCTTTCTGATGTTGAGGCCACCATCTAGATTAATTAAATTCAGGACGTTTTTGTCCCACCCGATGTTGAGGCCGCAAATTAATTAAACTCAGAAACGTTTTAAGTCCCACCCGATGTTGAGGCAGCCTTCTCGATTAATCAAATTAAGGAACGTTTTTCATCCCACCCGATGTTGAGGCCGCCTTCTACGTAGGTTCAGTAGGCAATCTCATTATAATGAAGTCAAGTGCATCCGTAGGGATTGGCTTCTCAGATCCTCCACCTGCCAGCCTCAGCGTGTCACGGCATGGAAAAAGAAGCCTGCGTACGAGCGTAGAAATTTCATTCGCAAAATGCAGTTTCTCAATGCAATGCTCGTATTTAAATAAAATCGTCAAGCCGTTGACTGCGTTTCGGTCGCTACGGTTGTTTCAGTTCGGTTGAGAGGAGCAGAATTTCAAAAACGATTTTTCTGCTCGAAAAAACTTGTATCTTTTCAAAGAAGGGAGAAATGTTATAGCTGGATAATATTGTACCTCGTATGCTGAAATCTTTTATTAAAATAGGTGTTGAATAACTGAAATGATGTACTTTTACTTCGATACGCAAATGAGTAATTTACCTCGTGGTGCACGTATGTCCCAATACGCAGTTAAAGTGTTAAGCCGATTTGGAAGCCTCGTCACTCAAAGCCCATGAATGCTGGAATTCTCATTGACTTAGTTTCGTAGTGTAGAACAGAGTTTCGCTTTCCAAGTTCCATGAGAATAATTTCCTAGAAAAAGCTGTGTTTATGCAATCATTTTCCCGTGACTATAATGACTGAAAATTTCCATGAACTTGACAATGCATGGTGAAATCGAAATTTATCTACATAATCATAAAAATCTAATCATCTTGTTAGCTTGCTTACTTGGGGTCCATCGCCCATGATCTGTTTTCAGATATAACAACGGTCAAATAACTAGCAGTAATGACTGCTGTTGTAAAAACATGTGATAAAATTTATAATTCCCATTGGCTGTATGGTGTACACAATTTTTTACAAATATCCATATCGCAAAGAATATTCATTAAAAATAAGTTACGCGAATAACCTGAAATAATGGATCACGGTGGTCTTATTTACTTCAAAGCCTCGAGTCACATTGTCAAGTTCCCGAAATGTTTGCTTTATTGTGATCGTCAACAGCCAGCTTTTAGTAATAAGATAGGGTGAAATTCAGCATCCTATCTTTTAGCCGAAACAGTTTAAAATTTATTTCTCTCTGTATCGTAGATTCGGTCCGTTACGATATCAATTTTTTGCAAGCCATTTCATAAAATTTTCTTCATAAACAATTAGGCGCAGTAGATTACAGACGATCTATTCGGTTGTTACGAACATTTAAATTGTGGTGTTCGAATTTAAGAATATTTTTTTACGGTAGGTAGAATTTTGCAATCATTCTTTGTATCACGATGAAATAAAGTTTATTCGAATTTTTCAAGGGTAAGCTTTGCAGGATAAGCTTCGAAGCTGCAACAAATCTTGATGCAACAAGCAGTTCTAGCACGAGGAAATGCTTCTCATGGACGAAGCAGAGCAGCGCTAATGGAAAAATCAGGTAACGATGTCATTCAAAGTTTCCTCACAAGTAGGACATGCGTTCATGGCGCTCGCAAATTTTATGCTGAACACGAAGTTCTTATACATTCAAAGCAATCTACAAAAGTTAGGCTCTGAAGCCTAAAGACTTTCAAGCCTCAACTTTATTTGATTCGAATCAAAAATGGTCGCGGGAACATTAGTTTGGTGTTCGGCGGAGACGTTTTGCATGCTGATTAGATTGACGTCTCCAGCTCTGCAAACTCGATGCTAAAACAAGCTTCAAGGGCTTCTATTCTCGACTTTTGGGAGCTGCGCAAGGCAGGATTTTGGGATTTTAAAAAGCCTATGATTTACGCACAACGCGCACACCCGCCTCCACAATTTGCGCTCCCGTCGCGCAGGCGAAGCATGCAAATAAAATCTGTCGAGGAAATAAGAAGAATTTCGGTGACATAATTCGAAAACTCTCACAGAACCTTCATAAAAGCCTCACATTTGTGGGGCACAGCAGAGATTCTTGATTTTCATGCGGAGTTGAGGGACAGTTCTTCCAAGCGCTCGAACGTAGGCATCGACAAAGTGTCCTGTCGTTTAATACTCGCATACAAGCAATCACATCGCAAACACACACTTCATAAGCGTAGAGTAATTTTAAATAGAAATTTGCATCAGTGTGTTTTAAATTCAACAGGTGTATTGAAATGGAGGTATTTTTATGAAGTGGTAATTATGTTGAAAGTGAAGGTCCTAAAAAGATTTCTTTCAGGCGTCAGCACACAATTTTTTGATTGTCCAGTGCTATACAGTTGTTGCATACAAAAAATAACTCAGAAAATAATAGCGAGGAATAAGGGCTCTGAGACGCACCATTTAATATTAAATGCTTTACAGTTAAAAATGAACGTTTCGACTCAATGAGTCATTCACCACTATAATTGCTCTGAAAAAAAATTGAAAACATCCAAGGTAAATGTAAAAGTAAGTAAAACTAAATAAAATAGCTAAACTATTTGCAAAGGAAAAGCGGATTGGGAGTCATTTAAAAAAGGCTTTCGTTGTAAAATATAAAGAGATTCCATAATGCGCAGATCTACGGGGTTTGAAGCAGCGGCTAAAATGTTAAAATCGTTTAATTTTATTGGAAGATATAAATATTTTCGCCGCTACTTCAAACTTCGTTGATCTGCGCATTATGGAATCTCTTCATAGCGTCGCTTTTGAATCTAGCCAAGTTGACTAGCATTCTGATAAATTACGTTTACCTTTCAGTTCTTTTAACGTAATGTTTAATTCCCACCCCTCAGGGGTATACAACCATTGAATCTCTGGGAATTAGCACTCCCAGGGTGATAATGTAAGGCCTCGGGCGGAGAGTTAGGAAGGCCTTCCTTTTGTTGAAATAAAATGTGTTTTGTGTACTGTTAAAGGACCATCTTTTTTCGGTTCAGTGCTGCCCTGTTCTTTTGGTACATCTAACTTTCTCCTTCAACTTTTACCTTGTTTCTATCTTCCTTCATAATTTACTGTTTTTATGCGTAGGGGACCTTGTGCAGGAGCTCACCTTGTGTATAGATTCCACGTTCCCTTAACGTCATCCGAAACGGTGCCTTCATCCTTCCTCTCTTTAGAACGCCTTTGTTGTGTTCAGGGAGGCTTAGACTGTCTAGTCTAATCTATTGAATTCCTTTTGAAGAGTTTTTCTTGAGGGACTTTGAGGGCATTTAAAAATATACAAATCTATAAAAATCTACTAATCATTTGACTCACCAGAGAGGTGCTCGGCATCTTTTTTTAAACAATTTGAACTATTTAAAACGATTCATTTACCACAAGCGATACAGAAGTAGATGGTTTCTTTAGTCTAGTACAATGGTCAAATTTGAGTACAGCCACCTGTGGGCCCGAATAAGCTCAGCGACTTTTAGGGCATCCTACCATTTAGTGTTGGTTACTCTCGTGAACAACCTTCGTCCGCCTGATGTCGGCATGTACCATATAAGTTGATGGATTAGTTGTATTTTAGTCCTTGAAAGACAGGTAAATTCTGCCTTTATTAGCAGTCTGTACACGTATTATTGATTTTTTTCTTATTTCACGGATGGTAACTCTTGCCTTGTGAGATTTTTAAATTGCATCGTTTTTGAGATATATTGGGTATTATCTTCGTCAGAGAAAAAATTAACGACAATAATCTGAGTGAAATTTTCTTCGGTAATCCAGCAAAGCCGCAGTTAGATTGTGTGTGTACCTGTAAAAAGAGAAGCGAGGTTTGGATTTGAATGTTAACGATACAAAAAGAAAATGCCGACTGTGAATTGGTTGAAAGTATACAGGATAGAAATTGTAAGGTGGAAGTTTGTCGCATCAGATAAAATCAGATAGTTTCTCGTTAATGGTTATAAGTCTGTTTAAACTTCTATATCAGCAATATCTATTCATCCTTAATGTTGAAAAGGCATCTTTTTCGTCAGTTTTTGCTTCTAAATAATTTTTATCTCACGTTGCGATGTTCATCAGAACAAGATTCGGTCAGACGTTGATTTGGCGAATTTTGTGTAGTTCATTTGCACTTTTCCTCCTCTCTCATCATCGCAAAAGAAAGAGAAGACCAACGTGAAGAAACATGTCAAAATCAAAATTAAAGTTAATTCTGTAATTGCTTGAGCAGGCGTTTTAATTCGAAAACCTCTCAGCCGGTGCTGCGGAACAGTGCATTTTCCTCAACATTTCCGGAATGTTTCCCTGTTTGTTGATCGTGTCCAGCTTCCGTCGGGGAATGCGGTTCCCGAGCGTCTGCCGTGGCGCTAACCCATGAATATGTTGTGTGCAGCGGAGTGGACTGATGCCTGCAATTGTGGTGCGATGCGCTAATGGAAATAGTGTGTTGGGGGTTTCTCGGGAGTTAGCCCCGTTGGTTATAATAACTAAACCTGCCGCTAGGTGGCGCCACGTGTTTTAAGCTTAACTCGACGCAAGAAAAACGGATACACCATCCACGGCTCTGTATCACTCACCCAACCCAACCAAACCAACCAACCAACCAACCCAACCCAACCCAACCCAACCCAACAAGTAAGACAATTATTTTTATTTATTTTTATCCGGTGGTTTTCTCGCGTCGAGTTAAGCTTAAGACTAGTGGCGCCATCTAGTGGGAGGTTTAGTTATCGAATATTTCACCAACGGGGCTAACTCCCGAGTTAAGCCGTGTGTTGTGCTCGTAGATCACCTGGATGGCTCGGTGACAGGAGTAGATGTGGTGAAATTCTTGACCAGTGCATCATAAGAGTGCATCTTTGAGTTTTCGAATGAAGATCATATGGTTTGAGATCAATTTCGTGAGTACCTCTGCCAAACTTCGTGCTGATAGTTCTTTGTATTTTTTGTTATATGTCAGTTTTTGTATTTTCATTTATAGTCAGTTTCTAAATCCATATGTTGTTGTTTGCCCATATAGTTTATTAGGTTCAGAGCAGACCAGATTGGTTTACTTTGACGTTAATTTTAGTATTCGACTGTTCATAAAAATTGGAAACCCAAAATCGCGTTGTACTGACAGATAACAGACTAATTTTATATAGTGTGTTTGCAAGTGTTTTCCTTGCTTTATTGAGTCTGTTTCATTCTGCTTCACTGAACATGCATTCTCGTAAAGTTTTGGTCTGGAATTAGTTCGGCTACTTTTTTGGTCAAAACGCAGTTCAAGCCTTTCATGGGAAATAAAAATTCCGGTCCATAGAATCACTAAAGGAGCACATTTAAAAACGTTTTACATGAATGACATTCTGCTCGCTGATGCGTTTTTTTTCGAGTTATTCAAGTTTTGAATTTTCGTGTTCCATAGCAGTTGCGTGGCGCGCTTGAGCTATTAGAGTACGCGTAGGTATTTTGTAATTTATTATTAGCCGACCCCGCAGAGCCTGAACCCACTTCTAGGATCTTTTAGTTAATAACACAATAAAGGTTATCACCCAAAAATATTAGCGGGACTGGGGTAGTGAATACTGAAATCGAAATGCAGTTGACATCAGTTTCAATATGGCGGCCACAGTAGGGAGAACATTAGCGAGACCGTAGGAGTGAATACCCTAGATCACTACCCAGTCCCGCTAATATTTTTGGGTGATAACCTTTATTGTGTTGTTAACTAAAAGATCCTAGAAGTGGGTTCAGGCTCCGCTGGCTCCGAGGGGTCGGCTAATAATAAATTACGAAGTACCTAAACAGCTCCCCCTCAAGCGCGCAACTGACTAGAACTGCTTTGGAAAACGAAAATTTTAAAGTTGAATAACTCGAAAATAACGCATCAGCGGGCAGAATGTCATTCATGTAAAACGTTTTTAAATGTGTTCCTTTAGTGATTCTATCGAACGAAATTTTTAATTTCCGTGAAAGGCTTAAACTGCATGTTGACCACTTTTTTTGTCAGTGTCAACCTTGAATTTATTGTACACGTAAGAAAATAAAGCCATTTATTTCCGTGTTACATAATATCAAGGAGTGTCTTCAGTTTGATTTCAATTCCTTATAACATGTATCACCCCTCAAACTAAATGCCATTAAAAGTAACTATCATTATCTGTATAAATTAGGGTCGATGTTGATTTTAGTGCGCTCACGGCAATTCTAAATTTGGTTTTCAAGAATCTGTAGAAGAACACATTTAAAAACGTTTCACAAGAGTGGCATTTTGCTCGCTAATGCGGAATTTTCGAGCTATAACAATGATTACGTTCCCGAAGGAAAAACATTATATAGTCGGCTGCGTAGCCGAGGCATTGTTGGAACACGCCCACTTTTTCGGCGACACAAAACAACATCGGTTCGGCTAAGTTAAGGAAAGCTATTTTAGATCTATTTAGGTTAGTACCTAACCTCACCTCACCCACCGTTACGTCAATACCGTATTGCAGCATATTTACGTGTCTGTTCCTTTACTTTTATATACGACGTTCCTACAACTTCAAAGTAGAATAACTCGAAAATTACTTATCAGCGAGCATAATTTTATTCGTGTAAAATGTTTTCAAATGTGCTTATTTAGTGATTCGAGTTAACTAAATTTTTAATCCCCGTGAGCGCATTAAAATCAATGTCGACCTTAATTAATGAGCCTTCATTGGGTTACCGACCCAATTTTCCTGTATCAGTTAATCCGCATTAAAAATTCATTTTTAGTAATAATAAGATGAATATCTGAGACACAAAATGTACGTTTCGTTCATTCGCACATCAGCTAAAAGCAGAAAAGGTGCGGGAAGAAAATGTAGAAAGAAAAATGTGGCAATTGAAACGCGAAATGATCACTGAAATTAAAATTAAAACATAAAATCAGTGTAAAAATGACAAGAAGGTAACATAACCCTTTGTCTCCTGACGTCTACTCCAGTGTCAAGATGATCAGTGCTTCCAGTTTAGGGAAATTGACAAAATTTCAATGTAATCAAACTAGTAGGGAAATGTTTTGAGCTAAATGACAAAATTAGGGCAATTAAAAGCATTCGTGTAACTATGTTTTTAGAGATTCCAGAAGCCTCGCACGCGCAATTTGCATTTAATTTCCTCTCAGTTCAAGCTTCATGGACTGCGCAATATATTTAGTACCTTTTGTACTTATTTTTAGCAAGTGTTTAGGTCAATATTGAACTTAATGATGTCAACAACTTTTATAATTTCTTTACGAAATTTAGGTAATTGAAGACAATTTAAGACGTTTGACATGAATGACACTGGGCTCGCAAATGCTTAGTTTTTGATATATAGCAAAAATAACGTTCAGTTAAGAATAGCATGAACGGCAGTTTCGATATAGCTCTTCCGGCGCTTTGTGGACGCCGACCACACGAAGTTCCTTGGCGAAAGACATCGGTCTCAGTATGGTTAAGTTGAGTTATTTAAGGTTTACTTAGGTTAGTTTATTTAACTAACCTAACCTCACCTATCGTTACATCAAAACCGTATTTCGTTACGTCAAAACCCATGCTCTCACGTGCCCTCATACCCTCACCGGCCCGTGCTCTTAATAACTGAGCTAGGTGCCTTGTTGAGGCTTAACATGAGTATAACACCCAGAGACTATCCTGAAGAGTTGTATGGGAGACACCGTATTTAGTTGAGGCCGCTCTTAATGAAAGAGTTTTTGATTTCACTGCAGCAACAGCCTGGTGCAGAGCCTCGTCTGTATGATTCTCGAACCTTACGTGGTGCTATGTATAGAGCTCAAATAGCAATGAAAACATAGAAAAAAGAGGTGGCCTAAAAACCAGTGAAATCTGGAACAGAAACAAGCGTGTTTAGCAATAACAAACTTTTACAAATCATACAGCGTATTTATGTTGGAAGCGTACATGAAACATTTCTCCATATTGAGTCCCTCACGGGGCTACAACTATTGTATCGACGGGACTTCGCGCTCCTAGGGGGAAAATGTGAGGGCCCGAGCTGAGAGTTAGGTAGGCCTTTTTTTGTTGAAATAAAATGTTTTTTGTTATGTTGAGGACCACATTTTTTCGGTTCACTGGTGTCCTGTTTCTCAGCACCTACAACTTTCTTCTTCAACTTTTATCTTGTTTCATGAACTTCTTTCTCTACTTACTGTTTCTATGCCCTTTCTGCATAGATTCCGAGTTCCCTTAACTCCATACTAAATGGTGCCTTCCTCTCTTTAGATCGCCATTGTGGCGGGTAGGGAGGCTTAAGCTAACCAATAATCTAATCTAATCATTCTCCAAATTGAGAATTTGTTCGTGTTATTCACATTAAAACAATAAAAAATCACTA
Organism: Platorchestia sp. MABIK; assembly: GCA_014220935.1. Classification (NCBI taxonomy): domain Eukaryota; kingdom Metazoa; phylum Arthropoda; class Malacostraca; order Amphipoda; family Talitridae; genus Platorchestia; species Platorchestia sp. MABIK. The sequence continues at coordinate 43,092 of JACJUY010000912.1, forward strand.
CCAGAACTCGTTCCGCAATATCGAACAGTGTGTATGAAAATATGAAAATACTCAGTATAGGTTTGGTTGTCGAACACTGCTAATATTATCGGTCCCTTTAATCTATCACGCTGGAAAATCGACAAAAATGATTTTAAAACCTTTGTCAACAAAGACGTCGGCGCCTCCCAAGCTTCGAACGCCGCTCACTTATCCTTTTTGTTCTCACAAATTTTAAACTTATCAGTTAGACGATTTTAGTTTTTTCGAGCTTGTTTGCTGAGTGGCACTTTTATTCTGCTATCTGTAATTACGAGAGAACGCGTATTGTCATGTTAAATGTTAATATACACGGGGCAATGTTGGGAGTGTGTAACGTAGCTCACACTTGCACTATAGTTATCTAATACCAGCTGTGTTATTTCCATTTAAATCTTACTTGTACGATAATAAGGAACGGTCGACAATACGGAACTTTTCCTACTTTGAAAAGTAAAACTTTCATCCTGAAAAAAAAAAAATTAATTACTCACTATTCTGATTACCATAAAGATAACGCACAATGAATATCATATTTTCATTCGATTGATCATCAGACTTCCGTTGAGAGCGTAAAAGAACGCTCAAAATATGCTAGCAGGTGCATGAGTAAAAGTTATTCCAGCACTGCTGAAAAAATACTTGAGTAGAGTGCATCTTTGAGTTTTCGAATTCCTCGCAAAAAACACACATGGCCATTAACGATCCTCCTTTTTTAGCTGTGTTAACCTGTACGAAACACATTCGTCTTCCTAGGTTTTATTTGTGATCATAAAAAGGCATTTCCTTCACATGTCTCGTATTTTTGATGTTTTTGATTGGTAATATCCATGTAGATATTTTTGTTATTTAAAAATATCAATTCATCGGTAGGTAGAAACGTATGACAACTTCGAAATATTATGTCCCATTAGTAACCCGTCTTTCTTCATGCAGCTTTGTATCGTACGTCAAACAGGATCAACAATAGCATCAATGATATTTCATGTGAGAACAAGAGGCTTTTCAACTTTAAGCAATATTATTGCCTTCGCTCCGACAGCTTGAGAAGTTAAATTATTTTCTGTTCTGTTTGGTTTAGCTTTTAAATTGGCTGCCTAACCACTTCTTGTTTGTTTGCGACTTTTTTCGTTTAATATCTTATCGTTATTCACTTCAATAGGTAAACATAAGTGAGTTGAACTGAAGTTCAGTAGCCGAGCTGAAGGCTAAGTTGGGCTTAATTATGTTGAAATATAATACAATTTCTTAGCTTGCCATGGAGCTTATTTTTGGTTCACTGTGGTCTATTTCTTAAGCACATATTACTTTCTGATCCAATTTTCAACTTGCTTCATGAACTTCTCTTAATCTTTCTGTGTCTGTGCTCGGGTTCCCCTCAGGGGGATACAACTATTGTATCTGTGGGAATCAGCGCTCCCAGGGGGAAAATGTGAGGGCCCGAGCAGAGAGTTAGGTAGGCCTTCTTTTCGTTGAAATAAAATGTTTCCATTATATTAAGGACCACCTTTCTTCGGTTCACTTCTGTCATGTTTTCAGCACCTACAACTTTTTCCTTCAACGTCGATATTGTTTCAAAATTTTCTTTCTCAACTTACTGTTTCTATGCCCCTTCTGCGTAGATTCCTCATTCTCTTATCTCCATACTAAATGGTGCCTTCCTCCTTCCTCTCTTCGATTCGCTTTTTTTTGTGGTGGTTAGGGAGGCGTAAATTAACTTATAATTTAATCTAATCTAATCTCCCTTAACTCCATACTAAATGGTGCCTTTCTCCTTCCTCTCTTTTGATCGCACTTACTGCGGACAAGGAGGCTTAAACTAACTAATTATCTAATTTGATCTGTCTGTGCTCGGGATGTAGGTACTTCCCAGGGGAATAGATTTTCCTTTGGCTTAACATCATTCCAAATGTCTTTTTTTCCATCATACCATTGCCGCTGTTAACGCGTTGACCGCGATGGGTTAATACTCAATTCAAATTTATGGTTAATTGAAGAGAGCGATATTCAGGGAACCAAACGGGTTTTCCTCTTGAAATATTCAAAAAATCCTTAAAAAACTCCAGGAGTGAAATAAGCTCTGAGGTATCACAACATGTTTGTAACATTCGAATGGACATTTATAGCAGTAAAGTTTTTGGAATTTACCCTCCACCCAAAGGGTTTTTTTTTTAACTTCTCAGCTAATATTGCACATAGAGACGATTGTTTTGTTTTTTTGTTCCATTCAAAATGAACATATCTACAAATGTGACGCAAAGTCGAAACACTTTCTTCTGAGAAAATAGTGTTTCATTTTCTCAATTTCTCCTACAGTTTTTCACCTATGCAGTTCTTTTTGGCATCGTGACGAACAAAGTGAGTACTATACAAGTGAAAGGTGGTTTCTGATAAGTTGGTTAGAAATTTTTCTATTGCCGTACAAAAATGTGCAACAATTAGGTTTAAAAAATTCAAACATTTTGTAAAAAGTTTTCTGAAGCTATACCAAAAAACTGTTTTTCACATTTGTAGATATGTTCATTGTGAATCGAACAAATTATAAAGAACCGTTTCTATGTACGACATTTGGCTGAGAAGTTGAAACTTAAAAACTTTTCCTTTGCGGGGAATAACTGCTTGTAAATACTAAAATACCAAAATATTAAAATCATAAAAGAGGGGTAAATACCTAAACTTTACGGCCATAAATGTCTATTCGAATGTTATAAACATGTTGTGAAAACCTCAGAGCTTATTTCACTCCTGGAGTATTTTTTATGAGTTTTTGAAATTTCATAAGGAAAAACCGTACGATTCCCTTAAGAATAGCAAATAACACTAGATCGTGCCTTCATTTACCTTTAATTAAGTATTTATGACCACTCGGTGAGATACAACTATTTTATCTATGGGAATTAGCGCCCCCAGGGGGAGAATGTGAGGGCCCGAGCTAAAGGTTAGGTAGGCTTTCTTTTTGTTAAAATAACATAGGTTTTTGTTTTGTTACGGACCAACTGTTTTTCGGTTCACTGATGTCCTGTTTTTTCAACACCTGCTACTTTCTTCTTCAACTTTGATCTTGTTTCATGAACTTCTTTCTCATCTCACTGTTTCTATGCCTTTTCTGCATAGATTCCACGTTCCCTTAACTCCATACTAAATGGTGCCTTTATCCTTCCTCTCTTTGGATCTCATTTATTGAGGATAGGGATGCTTAAACTTACTAATAATCAATCAATTAAGTATTTATGAAAATTGAGTTAGTGACTACTGGACGTCAGCAGCATTATGAAAATCCCCACCACGACCACCGGCGGCGGCGCACGTCGGGATGAAATTATTACGGAACCGTCAACTTATTCATAATTTAACCTACAGTGTATCGTGTTGCTCAACATTCAATTCGAATGAAAGCTAATTTCGATTTTCTTCATTGAAGTGATCAAAAGACAAATTAGAACATGCCTTGATTTTGTTTCCAGCAAGTACATGTAGACTTCAGTTCGGTGGGCATCCGCAGTATGGAAATATCCACTGTGCATGACGATGAATCACTAAACAGTCTACACGTTAACTGGTTAAATCAAACATCCCTTCATAATAGTCACTTGGGATTTCCTCAGCTCTAACAAAATAGCTTTAAAAAATGAAAATGTTGGCATTATTTCACACTGAGATCGATTTGGATAACAGTTTCCCAGGATCCCTCTCCTCGAGGGGATACAACCAGTGTATTTATGGGAATTAGTACTCCCAGGGGGAAAATTTGAGGTCCTGAGAGGAGTATTAGGTAGGCCTTCTTTATTATGAAACAAATTTTTTTTTGTTTTTTCACTGACCATCTTTTTTCTCGGTTCACTGCTGTCATGTTTGTTTTTCAGCGCCTACTGCTTCCTTCTTGAACTTCTATCTTGTTTCACAAACTTCTTTCTAAACTTACTGTTTAGATGTATGTACCTTGTGCATAGATTCGGCGTTCCCTTAATTCCATACTAAATGGTACCTTCCTTTTTCTTCTCTTTGGAACAGTCTTTGTCACTGTTATGGAGGCTTAAACTAACATCTAATCTAATCTTAGAATCCCAATGCAAGAGATCTACGAGATGAGACATTGCTTCTTTACTCTTCAGCTCCGTTATTCTTAATAGCATCAACTTCACGATGTTCTTAACTCTACAGGAAACGGCTACGTAACTTGTATTTCAAAATTCCAATGCAAGAAAGGTAAGGAGTAAAGAGAGGCTTCTTAACCCTTTCAGCTCCTTTATTCCCAGTGGCATTAATTTCAATTTATTACACATGCTACAGATCACAGTTATTCCTCGAGTTGTTTGAATTCATCTCATGGGAAACCTCAACCCCTACGAATTAAAAAATAATCCAAGCTAGTCATAATTTATAACAAGCCTCTTGTGAGTTGAATAACTGGGGCTAATTCTCAACTGTATAACTTGGGAATCGTGTTCGAAGAATTCGAATAACTCGAAGACGAACTGACTCCGATAACCAACTAGGAAACAGATTGCAGTTGCTACTCGAGCGAACATATCAGCCCGCACGTCTCCTGTTCAGCACCGCCAAATGACTTAACTTGTGACTGTCTCAGGCGGTGTGAGCTCAAAATGCTCCTATTAATTTCAATACTTGCCAGTCGAGCGTCCGTCTGGAAATTTACGAGAACATGTCAGCGTCGGTGTGTTCGTAATTCAAATGTGTTCCATATCAGGAGCAATGAACTTAACAGCTAATATGTAGTTATATAAAAGTTTCAATTAGTGTTCTTTGAAAGAACTGTTTTTTTTTAAGGTTTTGATCACGTTGTAGAACCTATATTTTGAAAGCAAGTAAAATGCTAGACTATAATTGACGTCATAGAAACTAAACTCTTGGATTTTTCAACTTCAGAGAAGTTTGTTTTAATAATTTCAACTTACTTTGTTCATGGCTCTATTTTTAATTTAAGCCAAACTCTTTTAAGCATGAATGTATTGCTCAGGCAATGACACTTCCTCACGCGATAGTCTCGGGCTCAACTACTTTAAGTCGATTTTGTACAATTGGCAATCTAGAACGAATGAAAACTTCCCATAGAATTAATAAACTGAACAAAAAAGGACGAACATTGAACACTTTCAGGAACAAGATTTAAAGCAAAGCATTACCTAACGTATGCGTTTTGGACACAATTTATAAACAGAATCCTTCTAAACGTAAGCTTCATTGAATATTTTTACAGTTATACTACCATGCTGGGAAGGGTGAAACATTATGTTAAATGTATATAGTTATTTTTAGAGCGCTGTAAACGAACTTGCCGACGGGAATAATAAGTGCTACAGTTATTTAAGATACAAAAATAACGAATACAAATGCATTACTAGCATATGATCTTGCTTGGAAAGCTTTGCGCAGTTTGTGGGCAGCCTGAAGGACAAGCAAATGGACCAATCCAGTAGGTCTCGTTGGGGAAATGGCCACACTCAGAGCACGTATAATTTTACGCGGAATGGATGGGACCCAAGCGCGTGCACATTAAATGAGACGTGATAAGGCAGACAAGGCCAGAAGCTGGTATGACAAATGCTGCTTATCACAAGGCTTTAATCAAACGGTGTCCGCCTGATTACTGGAATGGTTATGCAAATGACGCCCTGCGATGCTGAAACTTTGGCCCGTTGCAGCTCGGACACTTCCAGCACTGAAACTAGGCTTCAAAATTGCGCCACCAGCCACGATGACGACTAAGTCCGGAGGATGACCGATGAGAAACGTCTTTGTGGCTCCGAAAGTTGGAAGTGGGTGATCAGTTGGAGGGGTCTGTGGGGAACACAGCCCTAGTTTTCCTCGAACTGGGTGTAACTTTCCAATGAAAAATGAGCTGCATAAGCTGGGCGGGCGCTCATTTGCACCGAATTAGTTCTGTACATAGTGTCGCAAAAAGATTAGACGCATCTTTTTTCTTGAAGTGAGACTGTTTCAATTTGACAATAATCTTATTTTGCAAAAGTGAATAATTCTGCTGCAAGGCCTGTTTTGAAGAGCGCTTCAGATCATTCATGGTTCAAAACCAGGATTTTTGGGAAATGTTTACCATGTTTGCAGAATTACGGGTTCCTCTGCGCTGGTGGACGCTGGAAATAAAAGGAAGGACGCCTCTCATTGTTGGCACAGAGTCAAACTGTGAGAGGAAGGCGCATGTGCATATAGAGCGGTGCTAATCTTTGCTGCGTCAGCTCTTGTCCAAATGAAGGAAAGAAGACAAATCATGTCACAGGCAACACAAAATGCGCTTCAAAAATTATTTATCTTGCCTGATCTCATCCTTGGGTGATCTCGTCTTGGCGAGATCGACTTCTAGTGGACTTTTCCCTCGGGTATTCTGGCCTCAAGAATCTTATCCTGGAGATCTTGACCTTGAATTCTTGGCGTTGAATTCTTGATCTTGAGAGTCTCGTCCTAGGGCATTTTCGTGTATGGGGATTTTTTCCGTGCACGACTTTTATCTCTAATGGATCTTTTTTTGTGGACCATTGGTGGATCTTCATTGGTGGATTTTTTCATTGATGAACCTTTTCATTGATGAACCTTTTCATTGATGAACCTTTTCATTGATGAACCTTTTCATTGATGAACCTTTTCATTGATGAACCTTTTCATTGATGAACCTTTTCATTGATGAACCTTTTCATTGATGAACCTTTTTACTGAAAAACCTTTTCACTGAAGAACCGTTTCCTTCGTGGATTTTTTCTTGGTGGATTTTTATAGAGATTTTAGGATTTTTACTAAAGGGATTTTAATGATGTTAAAGCAAACGCTAAGCATTGTTGATATAGTCTTTCAGAAATAAGGCTTCGTAAGAGGAAAAAATAGGTAGATAAAAAAAGTTACGATGACTTTCTCTTTCCTCTATGATGAATTAATCTTTGGAGATAACTAAAATAATGACTGCTGACTCTAAGGGCAGGAATAGATTAAACTCATAGGGGAGATACATCTACTGTATATATGGAAATCAGCATTTCTACGGGGAAAATGTGAGGTCCAGAGCTATAGGTTAAGTTGGCTTTCCATTTGTTAACACGTTAAATGCGGCGTGTCCCACCGGTGGTCACTGAGGGGATTTTTATGATGCTGTGGACCGACTAGTAGTCACCAACTCAATTATATAAATACTCAATCAAAACTAAATGAAGTCACGATCCATTTCATGATTATTCTTTTGGAAATTGAAATCTGAAATTTACTTTAATTTTACTTCAGTGTTAAGCCTGAGTTAAACCCGCCGCTGTTAACATGTTAAAGTAAAAGCCTTTTTGATTTGTCAGGGACGCACTTTTCGGTTCAATCCTGCTTTGTTTTCAGCAGCTAAACCTTTCTTCTTAAAATTGTGTGTCATTTCATGAATTTCTTTCAAAACGTATTGTTCCTGTGCTTAATTGAGAGGTCTTATGTGGGAACATCTTTTGCGTAGATTTCCCGTTTCCTAAACTCCATACTAAACAGTTCTTTCCTCCTTTCTCTCACTGGAACACATTCGTTGTGGTTAGGTAGGCTAAAACGTATATAATTTATCTAAAAGTATTGAAAAACGTTTATTGATTATCAACTAATTTATATCCTTATTGATCATCAATAAATATATCAAAATCAATAAATATACTGATGTTGATTTAGCCTGTGTCATTGTAACCATCCTAAAATGACGCGTGGTGTCAAATTCTGCTAAAACTATAACGAATGCATCCTGCTGCCACCATAGGGAATCCAATACTGTTCTGATAGCTATAACTCACAGGGGGCAGAGTATAAATAGCAGGTTTATGTTCGGTGGGTTTGTGTATCTATGCTATGGGGGACTGGCGCCCTTAGGAAAGATACTGTTACGTGCCTTAGCTGTAGATGGGCATTTGAGAAGATCTTGTGAGACTCAGTTCGGTTTATTCAACTGAGACTGGGATGTACAAAACAGGTTCTATTGATCTTTGCTTCTTCCAGTTTTCATGCCTTATAGGCATTTTTTTCCACTTCTTTCATACTTCTGTGTAAGGTATCTGGTGTGAGAACACACTTTGTTCACAGATTCCATGCATTAAAACAGTCTCCTTTAATGGAGTGGTATTTTCCCTTCGCTCTAGTGAGACCGACTACGTAATGAACCAACTAAAGTCCCCACTATAATAATAGGCTTGATTTATACATTCTAGTACACCCCTGTTTTTTTTAAAGGGGGGAGGAGGTGATGTTACGCTGCTGGCGCAGCGAGAAGGTCGAGGTGTAGGGTTTTTTTGGTGTACGCGATCCGCCCTAAATGACTGGAATCGATAATTTCCTAAAAAATATACTTCAGATGTGGATCAGAAACAAATCTATCCAATCCAACAGAACCCGCGATTAAAATACTCTTAATCTTGTGTACTGGTGAAACTCTTATCAAAATTAGTCATTAAGCTTCCTTGACAGCGTTATAAAGTGGCAGACCAACTGAGCTTTAACATGGCTTTCCCACGATTTTCTATGCTATCTTATTCCTTTCCTAAACTTTCCTCAGTCTCAACTGCTGATATTCTATACAACCTAATCTATAACCTACCAATACACGTGATGTTCATTCCGACTCTGAATCTACTGGGTTAGTGTACCGAAAATAATAATTTGTGGCACACTTTCGGCTGGTGTGTACGACACACACACACGGACAGACGGACGGACGGGGCTCCATTTATAATAGTGATACAGCGAATATGTAGCGAATCTGTCGTACATGTTACACAAACATGTACGACAGAAGTCGAATAACCTTAATATCTAACAGTCAACGATGCAGTGTGTCCGACAAAAACCCGAACCAAGTATTTATTTTCCCGTATCAGTAATACCATCATAAGAATACCATAAACAAATAATTTCTGGCAAAATTATCCCTCAAAATTAACCCTTAAAAAAGGTATTACTGATTATAATGTGATTAATGATACGGGAAAATAAATACTAGGTTCGGGTTTTTGTGGGACATACAATACATATACCTTTCAGGACCAAAACTCAGTGAGTCTGCCCCAATAATGCTTGAGGTAATCTAACGACAACTCTAAGAACTGAGGCATGCGATTTCTTTTAGAAGGTATCAGATGTGGCAATTTGGCTATTTAATAGGTTTGCAATCATGATGCAACCATTTTGGGTAGGGAAAAAGGACAATTATGCAATTGAAACGCTATCCAATTCTCATCATTTACAAATCTAGCTTCCACGTTTATTGTGAAGCAGTTAAAGCTCTCCCTGAAACAGCGGAATCAATTTCGTTTTGCTTTAATCGGTCAATGTTTATTGTTTCATTCTTCACTCATCATAAATTGTAGCAGAATAAATAAAGTCTGGTTAATTTACTCTTTACATTACTTGGACGCCCTAAAATGAATTATTCTATACGTTCAAGAATTAAATAGAATCAGCAACCTCAATTCAAAAAAGTTTTCATGCGTGCCAGACAAAGGCTTGGCTGAGTTGCGTTCGAATTGATGCACAGAGACAAGGAAGGAAAGAAGGAAACCCCTCAGTAACTTCAGAATAATTTCTTGTATTGCTGGTATGTGGAATAGAGAGGAGACATCACGTGCTGCGTCTTTGAGACGCTTGTTAACATTTCTCTGAGATAATTTGGTGATAAATGACTAGTGTGAGGATGTGACTAATCGAAAGCATCATTGGGTGTCTGAGTTCTGATTGGAGATGTCAAATCGAAATTGAATGGGGACTGGAAATTATACCCGACCGTCGTTTCCTGTACTTAGTTTGAATGTTGTCTGGTTTAATGCTCTGTTTTTAGTTCGAAGTGATCCGAGTTGAAACAGAATTAGCTTTTTGTGAAATAATTGACGTGCAGCCGAAAAAAATCGTTTAATGAATTATTTTTCGTCGCAGTTTTCAGGCCGAGCAGTTTGAAGATGTTGTCGTCAATTTAAACTTAAAACAATACAAAACAATTCGTTATCTGTAAAATCCTTGAGCAACACTGCTTCGAAAAGCCACACCCATGGTCTTTTTATTCCTGTTTCAGCATTTTTTTGATTACTCATTTCTCATGCCTTTGTATTTTGATTACTTCTTTTTTGATCACTGTTATCCACTACTTCTTTTTTTAATATTTTTTTAGCAGACCTTCCAGGCAACCCATTGACTTGATCCTTTGTGTACCTGAGCAAATATTTACCTTCGTGTAACCGACTCCAATAAAACAGGAGATCGTTGGCTCTTCGTAACACGAGAGCTGGTTCAGTGGAAGACTACGTCGTGGGTGACTGTAGCATGCAAATACTGCTGCTCAAAGCCTCGCAAGAAGACTAAAGTTCTTTTCTCGTGCGAGACATTTTATCGTCGCCGATGAAAAACGAAAAGGAAAAAGAAAAATGCTGATTTTCATTAAAGAGTATCCATAAAATATTAGAAGGCGGTTTTAAAATTTCTTAGCATAAAGATCTTTAGTTGAAAAACATACATGGGTGTTGTAATTTTCATGTCAATGGTTGAAAAAAAAAATTAAAATAAAAACATGAATTGTAGTGTTATGGTCAAGCTATTCTAAGAGTGATGATGCCTAAGAGTTCAAATAAAAAATGAACACAGGGGCACTTTGATGCAGAACGCTTTAGGAACTGTCTTCTCATACGAGCTTCAGTTTCTTCAATGTCATGCGTTATTGTTAAAAATTTAATGAGTGGGGGTGAATAATTCTGCATCTCTAATAATTCGGTCAACAAAGCGGATATATCTTTTCGTGTATACGTATCAACAGACGTATGAACAATATTGACATTTGCGTTTCAAACATCTTTTCATCTACACGTAACAAGAATACTGGGTAAATTTCTCAGAAAACATGCTCTACACCACACAATAATATATTTTCATTACTAGTAATGCTGACAAAAAAGATTGCCGAAAGTCATGATCGGAAAACGATTGTTGCTTAAGGCTAACAAAAGCATTTGCCACATTAACAAAATCACATTTTAGTTCGTCGGTAATTTAAAAAAGAACTCTAAAGTAAAAATATGAGCAAGCTAAATACAAAACGACGTTTGGACCTTCTACTGCGGTCATCATCAAGGTATATCTGTAAAAACAAATTGACAAAGCTTACTATAACTGAACGTAGAAAGTGATTTAGTATCTGTCAGCTAGACTAAATAATTGTCAACTAAATTCTTAGTGGTTCAAGGTGAAATTTAGGTAGCTAGTTTGATAAACGGAGCAGACAAGAAGAGGGAAGTGCGCTTATCGAAGCTTGGCAAGAGACTGGCGGCGTGAGTTCTTAACGATGCCTTAAGTTACCTCTTGTACTCGGCATGCTTTTCTATGTGAACAAGTTTAGGTAGTTGGAAAATTCTTTGTACTTTCCATTTATAACCAGTGCATGTTTTCTGATTTCTAAGGCTTCCGCAATTTTTGCTGTGTCAGAGTAAGTGTGCATTATGCTGAAAGCTGAAAGGAATGCATCCAAGTTGGGTGGTTCTTTTTGGTGATCATCTCTGAAGTGTTTGAAGATGCTGCTGGATGAATAACGATGCTGTTTCGCTCTTCTCTCCAGCGTGCAGGTGGTGGGTCCTACGTAGGAAGCCTGACAGCTTTCCCCTGGGCAGGTAAACTTGTAGACCACGCCCGCGCGCTGGAGATCCGGTTCTCGAAGTCTGGTAGTGAAGAATGTTGCTAGTTTTCGTGGCTTGAAATACGGCCAGACGACAATTTTCTTTGAAGGATTGATTGTACGGAGGTGTTGCAAAACTGAATTCGTGAGAAAACCTGCGTCTTTTTAGTGAGTTCCGAGGTTGTAAAGTTTGACGTAGAGGTCAACTGTTTCTGCTGATTGATTCTGACCTCAACCACAATATCTACTTAAAAGTGTTTGCACTATCTTGTCTAAAATCATTAAGGGGAAGCCGTTGTTAGTTAATACTTGTTTCACGCGGTTGATTTATTGCGTGCATGTCTCCCATGTCGAGCAATATTTCAATACGGGTTGAAGTAGTGTCTTTGCAATTGATTTCTTGGAAAACAGGAGCACCTGGGAAGTGAAGTGAGTGTATGAGCCATTATCCGTAGGCTTAACGTGGACAGAAGTTGAAAATTCTGTTCCTTTCAGTTTCATTCAGACGTCCAAACAATTTTCTTTGAACCAAAATGTGATTTTATGTAAGTGGAGAAATTTTTAAAAACTCGTGTGAAATTAAATGCCGATATGAAATTCTCACGCGATTAAAAGAATGAAGTATAATCCATTGTTTCCATTCTATTTACTATTCATTGATGGTGTTGATTTACAATTCAATACCTGCTAATTGTATACCAGCAAGTGATTGCATTCATTGAAATATGAGAAAGTATTCTGCTTTAAAAAATAATTTGACCTTAGAAATCGATGAGTGTTGGCTGAGATTGTGAACAATGGAGTATGACGTCGAGTGAATTACAAAAGCATCCAAGATTCAGAAATCGGTAGTTCATGTAGAAGTCTCAGTACAGTTTTCGTATAAAGGTTCTCGTTAACATTTTATTTCCGAAATATATATAACATTGCAATAGCTTGGCGGTAGCGATGTACGAAATAAAACAAATGGTAAGCTTGAAAATAACTAGGTGCTAATCGATGCAAAAAATAAGATATTCAGAATGGGAAAGAGTTACTGGCTTAACAATATTCATTCCTACTTTTCTACACGTACACATACGTTCTAGCATGCAAGAAATTACATCGCGTGTGCGTACTAGTAAAATTTTCGGGGAAAAAAACTGATATACAGAAATGAGAGGACGTATTTCATAACTATTTCTCCAGTATGTATTGTTGCACATAGTTATTGTTGAAACGCAAAATGACTTGCTATTTTGGCCATAAATCCTTTCATTGAGTGATTTTCATTCTCTGAGGAAGTGTGTTCCTTATCTTATATTGGCAAAGCCTTTTGCCTAAAGTCAGATTAGACGGTAACTCACTAAGACATCATTTCTCCGTTCTCGTTTTTGGTTTATTATAGCTGGTGTCAGGAGTTGTACAATTTGAGCATTGCTCTGAGGGAGGTGTAATGAGGATAATACTCTACGTATTGGTCTTTATGGGTGAGAAACAAATCTGGAGAAAGAATCCAGCCGATTTTATTATAAGTGTGACGACATAGTTATTTTTAATTTTTATTTACATATCACCTTTGCCGCGAAATTCTTACATTTGTGTAAATTTTTGAAGATATTGATGTGTGTCTCACCAAACTCGGCTGCAATTATTGTTATTAGGGTGCGATAACACAAATGATTGAATGTTTAACCAATTATATACACTTTTCTTCAGGCACACTTTTTAGACGGGGAAAGAACATTGGGATTCCGTTATCTCTGTTGCAGTTTTTCTCTTGTGTGATTTGAACAACATATTTTGATCTAACCATATATTGAAATTTTACGCTTTTTGTTATGGCTCTTTTTTACATCTAGAGCAGGGCATCTCAACCGAGGGTTCGCGTACCCTTAGGAGTACATTTAATATACTTCAAATGTTAAAATGAACAATTTAGATTTACATACAACCGTATAAGTATATATAATTATTAATCATCAAGTGTATTTGTATAGTTTCCTAAACCTTTAACTGTGCTGGGGGTACATGAAGATACACCATCAAGCTAAGAGGGTACACAGTGGGGAAAAAAAAATCCTCCGAAAGTTTTCCGTAAGAGTGCTGCAGTCCAGCAAATTGTGTAATATGGTCAAATTTGGAGTAATGATTTGGAGCATTCTCAGGTCTCAGTCGTCGTTGTTTTTCACTGGGACATTTTTGTAGTGAAATTCAATGACAAACAATTTTTTTGCTGAAATATCAAATTGCAGTCAATAATTTTTTTTTCAAAGGTAAATAGTAAAGGCAGTAAAAATGCAACGCTGCGCAGAAATATGAACAGCATGACTTCATCTGAACCAAACTCTGAAGACAAATAATAGTTTCTATTTTTAATGTACAGTAAATGTGGTCTCCCATATTAGCTTGGCACCTTTCTCTTAAGGAGCATAAATGGAGAGTTGTTCAATAAGTGTAGCGTTACCTACACCATTTTGGTCCAAATTTCTTTATTTGCATTCTACTCTCTTTCTAAATAATCTTTGTTCGCGTTGATCGAAATCCGAAGTGGTGGTTTCAACACAATCATTGTTAGCTTTTGAAGTTCACTATCCTGTGCGTTGCATATTGAGAATACCTGTTCAGAGTGTATTTCCTGAGAATTTCCTCATTTTGAAGCTCTCTACACCTTGTATTGCAAGCTGAAAATTGTTGTTCACAGAGTATTTTCGATGAATTTCCTTATTTTGAAGTTCTCTACACCTTGTATTGCAAGCTGAGAATTGTTCACAGAGTATTTCCTGAGAATTTCCTTGTTTTGAAGTTTTCTACACCTTGTATTGCAACCTGAGAATTCCTGTCTACAGGATATTTCCTAGGAATTTCCTTATTTTGAAGTTCTCTACACCTTGTATTGCAAGCTGAGAATTGTGGTTCACAGAGTGTTTTCGAGGAATTTCCTTATTTTGACTCTGTGGGAAACGCATTGCCTCGGCTCACGCAAGACCGGCTAAACATCAGTCTGGCCTGACTTTCCTATTACTGTCAAAGCCAAACGCGTCGAGCCTCGGGCAGCCGAACCGACATTTTCGATCTTAGCTCCAGACTTGAATTTGCATCTAACCCTGTGTGGGAAGACAGCGCCTGCTGGGCTCCCTCTGTGTATTTATATTGGCAGGGTAAAGCATTCTAACAGCGCAATAATGAACATTACACTGAATAAATTGTGTTCTAGTTTTTCCATTTTATGATTGGCTTCAAGATATATGTTTTTAATTTTGCGATTTTGAAACTTTGAGTGAAGAACGTTCTTAACGGTGACGCGAAACAAGGATTTTCGAATCCAAATAATTTAAATGTCTCTGCATACCAGTGTTAAAGCCTTCGAAGATTTTTTACTTTCATTCATAGGTTAGAGTTGCACATTCTTTAAGGCGAGCAAGTAAGCACAATATGATACATTAACTTTGCAACCAATTTTCAGGTTGTGCTAAATCCCCCGTGACCCGTTGGGTGAGAGCGCATACATGTATATATCTAATACTTGGGCATTTTTTTACAATTGTGTATTTGCAACAAATCGCATTCTCAACAGCGCGTTGGAATTTTCAAATTTTATTACATGTTAATACAAGATGAGTGTGAACCGTAACTAAATTTCCGAGGAAACAAACAAACCAACAAGCGAATCAAATTATTTATTTTCATTTTTTAAACTTTATAAAGAGAGTAGGGAATAAGGCTCCATCGTAGCTAATCATTTCAGCGAGATTTTAAATGAGATTGATTGAGAGCTCTGTTTTTTTTACTGTTATTTCTTTATAACATATCAATTAATAGATGAATAATTTCATTCCTAATCTTTCAAAAAGTATCAGCGTAAAACTGGACAAATAATTTGTTTTCCGGAGATTTTCTGTGTCTGAAAACAACATCAGAGCTTTGCATGGGTTGAGATTGCACGCAGAACGGGATTCAAGTCCGCATCTTACTTAAGAATAATGAAATTACGTCAGTTTGCTCTTTTTACTTCTACTGTGTAAATTCAGTTTGCGTCATATCCAAAATCTTCCAGCTAGGTGAAGCTCTGTGAGTTAAAATTCTCACAATTTAAGTTTGAAAAACATTGTACGAGCCTATATGAATTCTAGCGCATATTGTACACACATGTGTTCACCTTTCCTTACATGGAGCCCTGAACTTAAATCAATTGGAATGAGTATTGACCCAAAACCAGTTACGGTTAAGTTTTCAAGTTAAGTTTCAAGTTTTCCAATTTGAAACAAGACATCTCTGAACTTATTTACCTAGAATTACAAGCCGAAATCAGTTATGACGCGCATTGCTCGTGATTTTCTTTCGCTAGCAACCGCATCAGATGAACCTGAGAGGAAGGGAAGTACGGAGCTGAGAGTTAATTAAGCCTTCTTCGTGTTGAAATTAATTTTTTATTTTCTTAGGCAACATGTTTTTTTCGGTTCACTGCTGTCCTGTTTTGCAGCACCTCTGAGAACCTTCGGTTCTCCTTCACCTTTTATCTCGTATCCTGACCTTCATTCATCACTTTCCAATTCTATGCGTAGGGGACCCTGTGCAGGAACACATCTTTGTGCATAGATTCCGTGTTCCCTTAACTCCATGCTATAGATGGCACCTTCATTTAGAATATATTTTTTTTGTGGTTAAGGAAGCTGTGACTAACTTTTAGTCAATAAGTGCAGTTGAACGCATTATAAATTTACTCTCTAGGAATATAATTTTTGCATTTAGTATACGAAGCTGATTTTAAAATGTCAGATGAATGTTATTGATAATTCGTTTTTGCTGAGATCATGGATGGATAGTGTAGAGTTTTTCCAATTTGAGTACATAAAAAAGCCTGCTAAACTGACTTCGATAGAACTTCATTAGTAAGCAAGAATCCCTCAGGAGAACACAACTATTGTAACTATAAGATTAAGGCTCCCAGGGGGAATGTGAGGTCCCAAGCTGAGGGTTAGGAATGATCTCTCTTTGTTAAAACAAAATAGAAGTTTGTTTTGTTGCGAAGTAATTTTTCGGTTCATTGCTGTCTTTACTGCAATAAGATATGAAGGGATAGTGGGACTTCGAGTGAATGTCTCAAGGTTACTGAAACATAAAGTCTTTTCTTTACAATGTATTGTTTATCGGCGAGAAACAGTGTGGTAACTTCGGTTTTACGCTTTGGGACTTTCATCTTCTGCCCACTATGCTTCTTTCCATTTCACGCCTTCTTCGCTATCTTTTCTTTCATTCTTCTTCTGCTTTCTTACATGCTGCTTCTACGTGCATGGTATCTTTGCTTGGGAACGCACTTTATACCACGGTAGAGGAAACAAAGTAAGGTCATTTCTATGGGAGAAAATACACCTCCTCTTGTTCAGCTAGCCAATAGAACTGCTTTATTTCAAAAAACTTTATGACGTCACCAAAACGCCATATCGTTGGGCCAATAGTGGAGCCAGATTTGGGAGTAGCAGTGCTACCAGATGCAACTTGAGCGCTGCTATTGGTTCGTTTCCGTGACGTCAGCAAAACCACACCGTCAATGAAAAAAAAAAGGTTTGAAGCTACCTTGTTTATTCGACCGTGCTTTGTCCACAGATTCCTAGTTTTCTGCAGTCCATACTCAATGGTCCCTTCTCATCGTTCGTGTGAAATTATTTTTGTTGTGGCTAGGGACTTTTTAACTAATAAAGTAATGCTAACAATAATAGTGGTAATCTATGCTACAATAAGAGGCGCGTCCGTCCGTCTGAAGCCGGCCGAAAGTGTGTGATGAGCGTATCTGTGATACAAGCTTCATCAACTCCACATCAGATTCGAGTAGGAATGTGTCATGTATTCGAGTACGAATAAATATCACGTGAATTCTTAGGAAATAAGAATGTGTGTCATGTGATTTGTTGAACATTATAATACATTTTGGACGGGCCGTGTGCACTCGGCGTCATCAACTTTCAGAGATTGAATTTTTTTATTTATTACTACATTTCTTTCATTTCGCCTTCTTTCTTATTTAAAATAATGGGGGGTGAACTAGTAATTATAATAATTGAAGTGTAGTCTAACAGGGAGGACGACGAAGAGAAAGAAACACTGGCTTGATGTTTACTGGAACACACGTTGTGCATTGATTCCCTCGGCTCCCTTAATACTGCACTAAATGGTACCTTCCTCCTTCCTTTTGAACACCTTTATGGTGGGTACAGAGGCCTACACTCCCGCATCAAGTCTATCTAAAACTACTACGTACTTGCCATCCATTGTACTCCACTTGCTTTTCAAAATTAAATAGAATTAATTGTATTATGTATGATGAAATTTTTTCAAATGGAATTAAACTAAATCAGCCCACCCGACACTGGTCAGAGTGGACCATGTACTTAAATTTACAATTAAAATAAGTGCCTTATTTGTGTTGCTCACCGCACAGACGCATGCCATTAAAGCTTAAAGACTCGCAGTGGACGTAATTAAAATGACCTGTCATGCAAATTTCCCCGACACTTTGTTGCGAAATGGATGAGACTTTGTCCCTAATGGCGCGTGATGTACGCAGCAAAATTAATTATGTGCTTAATTTATTCGAATACAACGAGAAATGTGCGTCTGCTGCTGGAAGTTCAGTGAACCCGGCATGAATGTCTATGCAATAACATTAACGAATCACTCGTTGCATTTTTTTTCATTTGGACTGGAAAGTCAATGCCAAAAGTTGCTTTAGAGTTCTCAGTTGCTGTTAAACTTGCCTGTACGAAATACAAAAGAAATGAGAACGTGCACATACAGCATCGAAAGTCAAATTTGCAGGGTATACGAATGAAAACTGAATGGATAAAATGAAAACTTAAATGTTCATAGTATACTTTTCCGAAAATTTGATTTGCTAGGTATATGAATGAAGCTAAAATACGACGCACATACTGACTTACATTTTTTAAAGTTGGATTTGCGCGGAATATGAACAACGACAAAAATACGACGTGTGTACAGACTTACGTACACTGTCATTTTGATACAAAATGACAGCCTACTGATAAAAAAGGACTAAAGTTGGATTTAGAGGGAATACGAATGAAGACAAAAAATGCGGAATAGGTTCGGATTGCTTGTACAACACTGAAGACTGAGTTTAAGGAGGAAAAGAATGGAATGGAGAACGCGATGTATTTATAAGCAAGTGTATAATGCTAAGGTTTGAGTTGTTACTCATGAGTGAGAAAAAAATATCGAGTAGAAACTCATGTGAGTTAATTTCGAGTAGATATTAACTACTGCAATATTAACATTATTACATTATAATTAATATTACCTAATATTATTAACTTAATTACTCATGAGTGATAAAAACATATCAAGTAGAAATAGCTAGTAGAAAACCTATCTTATAACCACACAAGAATTTGTTAATATAGTCACACACTTATCTAACCTCAGGCAGAAACTCAACATTCCCCCGAGACTAACGAAGAACGTGAAATCTCGTTACGTATATTCAATTTCTCATGTATTTACATTCCGTTCTAATGCATAAAATCGGTATGTCTATTTCAATTAATATTATAACACGGAGATTCATAAATTTGCCTTTTTTTCGTGGGTTTATTTCAAAATTTAGGTTACACAATTGTAGTTGCGTATAAAAAGTGATGTCACTCGAAAAGATTTCTCTTTACGAATCCCGTCTTTGTATGAAAGGTAGTGTCTCGCGTTTTAATTTAGCATTTTTCACCCATTTAATTCATAACTTAAGGTAGAGCTCTTTTTGTGAAGCTGAGCGCTCGAAACGCCCTTCTCAATCCGAATTCCGAAATCCCTGAACTCAAACTAATTTTACTCATTTGGTATTTGATAACTCATTTTATTCTTCTTTCAAATACTCGAGATTATTTCACTATACCTCTTTTTGTGACTCTCATTTCTGAGGTTTTGCATACCGTACTCCACATTCCGTGGCATTAGCAATTCTAAACTCTCTTCCGAATTAGGCAGAGCAGAACCGAGGCCTCTGGATAAGAGCCACACTCCGTATTTTTCATCTCGAGTAGACCGGCACACAGCACGAGATGCAAAGCAATGCCGTGTTTAGCGAGCAGCTTCAGCCTACGAACTACAGACTTTGGGAACACAGTCGTAATTCCCTTGCAGTCGTGTAATACACTCCGCACGAAATCCGCTGCTAGTCTGGGAGCACGAAGCTGACTTAGACTTTCATATCGCAGCGCAAAATCCACTGCTAGTTAGGGTATATTAAGTAGACTTGGGCTTTAATTTTGCAGCACGAAGCCTGCTACTAGTTTGGGAACACGAATCAGGCTTGGACTTGCATTTTTCATCACGAAATCTGCTGCTATTTTGGGTGCACTAAGCATACTTTGACATTAATTTTGTAGCACGAAATCCGCTGGAGCACGAATCAGACTTGGACTTTCATTTTGCAGCTCGCGGTCACGCAACACAGAAACCCGACCAATGCGGCGTGATGTGCATACCTAATGCCGACGTGAATCAGCTTCCATTTCTCTGACAAAAGAAAAAACATGATCTCATAACAGCAAGTTCAAAAGCTTTGTCACCAAATATGGGCATAAAAGCTGCCAATCAAATTGCACCAAACCTTGAATCAGAAGTAGATTTGCTCATAGGGAAGGCTGTGTTCGCCTGGAGGGAAAATAGGGCTCTGTGTAGATGTTGTGCTTTCGTATGGTGAATCGCATCATTTTGTGAGCGTGTTTAATTTGTACCTTAAATATTGTTAATTTTCTACATAAACTAACAACACTGAGTACAATGGTAAAAGACAGGTGACATAACGTCCATCTCATGCAAAATGACAGCCCACTGATACCAAATGACAGCCCACTGATACCAAATGACAGCCCACTGATACAAAATGACAGCCCACTGATACAAAATGACAGCCCACTGATACCAAATGACAGCCCACTGATACCAAATGACAGCCCACTGAT
>JACJUY010000912.1:63783-84638 GCA_014220935.1 Platorchestia sp. MABIK
TGACAGCCCACTGATTCAAAATGACAGCCCACGATACAAAATGACAGCCCACGATACAAAATGACAGCCCACTGATATACAATAACAGCCCACTGATATACAATAACAGCCCACTGATACATAATGATACACATCTGACACGAAATGGCAGGTCCCTGATAAAATAACGTGGAACTGGTCTGAAATAACCTTAAAAATACCAATACTCAATTAAAGCGTGCCATATCATGAATTAACGCTCATGTCTGCGTTTTAGCGAGGAATGGAAAACCTTCAGAAACAAATTTCAGGTTTTCTGCAAGGAGGAATATATTGTTCGGAAAGAGTTGAGACATGACTCTGGTCTCCTGATCTTAGAGTTGTCCTCACTTCACATCAGCGATATCTTTACTTTACTCTGGTCTCCAGATCTTAGAGGTGTTCTCACTTCACATCAGCGATATCTTTACTTTACTCTGGTCTGATCTTAGAGTTGTTCTCACTTCACATCAGCGATATCTTAACTTTACTCTGGTCTGATCTTAGTGTTGTTCTCACTTCACATCAGTGATATCTTTACTTTACTCTGGTCTGATCTTAGAGTTGTTCTCACTTCACATCAGCGATATCTTTACTTTACTCTGGTCTGATCTTAGAGTTGTTCTCACTTCACATCAGCGATATCTTTACTTTCCTCTGGTCTCCAGATCTTAGAGTTGTTCTCACTTCACATCAGCGATATCTTTACTTTACTCTGGTCTCCAGATCTTAGAGTTGTTCTCACTTCACATCAGCGATATCTTTACTTTCCTCTGGTCTCCAGATCTTAGAGTTGTTCTCACTTCACATCAGCGATATCTTTACTTTCCTCTGGTCTCCAGATCTTAGAGTTGTTCTCACTTCACATCAGCGATATCTTTACTACCCGATGCGATTTAATTAACACGCTTCCTGCGCTGAGACCCACCGGAGGTCACTGAGAGGATTTTCATAATGCTGCTGACCGACCAGCTGTCTCAAACTCAATTTACATAAATGCGCAGTGGAAGCTAAATGAAAGCACGATCTATTTGTCGTTCTTCATGCCAAAATAATCTCTAAATTATCTCCAGTTACAACTTCAATTTAACCCGCCATAATTAACCCGCCAAGTCTAAAGAATGACTGATGCACTAGGCCCGAAACATTGAGTTAATCTTTCATTAGGCACACAGTACTGTTGTGTTCTAAATCTTCGGAAACGAATTTTTTCCAGATTTCACATACTGTACAATGCAAGAATGTCATCCAACCCAGTATTAGCCATGTCTGTACTTGTAACTTCAGTGTCTTCTATTAAACTATTCGTCGTGCCAAAACTCTTAAGTGACTGACATTAATGCGTTCAGTATGGTAGTGAAGTTCACCGAGTTTTGTCATCATTGAAACTTTTCATACCAATAGTCCCGAGTTGAAGGTTAGGTAGGTCATACATAAGTTGAAATTGAATAGTTTTTTAGGATGTATACTAGTACTATTCTTCTGTTATACTGTTTTGTAGTATCATGCAACTTTTCAATTCACATTAATTTTTTAATCGATTCACTGCTGTCCTGCTTCACTGCTACTTACTTCAACTTGTATTTCGTTTCTCGAACCTACTTCGAAATTTGCTGTTTCTATGTTCAGGGGATTTTGTGAGCGAACATGCTTCGTGCGTAGATTCCCCGTTCAAACAATGCCTTTCTTCTTTCTCTTCTTGGAACCCCTTTTTATAGTTTAAGAGACTCAAATTAATGTATTCGTAATCTGACTTAATATTCCTACTTAAGGAGCATATTAATTCTTACTAAAATTGAGGAAACATTTTTTCTTACGACTTGACCGGCATTTGTGGAAAAGTTTTTGCGTTTCAAGTTTTTTTCGGATGATATTAATCCCTCAGTAAAAAATGATAGAAGATTACACGTTAATCATCTTTCTGTATTCACAAAACTTCACATCGCCTGGCGAACAACAATCGCTTAGCCTATTTTAGGGTACTTGCTATGGATATTTGCAGTATATTCTGTCAATAACTGAGAATAAGCCTCTATGTATGCAAAATAAAGCCTTTATGAAGGCTGGAGGGAATTTACCGCGCGCCAAAAAGCATCTCAAAGGAGTCTCGTAGGTTAAGTGCTTACAAAACCAATACCCATGGAGATAAGTGGAAGCTAATAAGGCGAACAAAAGCCTTGCAGCTGGCTGGCAAATTAGAATTATCTTATTTAGATAACAGGCCCAGGCGACTGCGGCCAGACCAGAGCAATAATATTGCCATTCTTTTTCTATTCTCTTTCCATTTCTTTGGAACTAGTTTCTTTGTTCTACGTGAACATGCTTTTCCTTTCGTGGTAATTTTTTAGTTTTTGGGACCCTGTTCTTCTGTTTATTAGGTAACAACATAAATTATGAAACGCTGAAAATTCCGGAACGGATGCTGTTCTCTCTGTTTCTCTTTCTATTTCTCTTGAGCTTGTCTCTTAGTTCTACTTCAACGTCCTCTTCCTTTCGTTGTAGTTTTTGAGTCTATGGGACTCCATTCTTCTTTTATTTATAAAGCAATGTAAACATTGAAAAGCTGAAGATTCCGTAGGGGATGCTGTTATCTCTTATTCTCTTTCTATTTCTCTGGAGCTTGCATCTTTGTTCTAAGTTGACATCTTCTTCTTTTCCTGGTATTTTTTATAGTCGTTGGTACTCTATTCTTCTTTTTACTAGGTAACAAAGTAAATGATGAAAGACTGAAGATTCAGGAACGGATACTGAATCTCATGATGTGGTGCTTAGCTTTAACTTGGATTAGAATTTCGAACAAATTCGGTCACTGAGAGTGAAACACTAAACTCTGTAGGTCGTCGAAAACGCCGCACGGTCCACTCGGCTTAGAAATCAATTTACAAATGACTTTGGCTTCTAATTTAGAGTTCGTTGCTCTAAATGGGGGACTTCTCTCCGAGAGCTTTGCTTGAAACAGAGCTCGAATGAAGCCTCTGAACCTCGCTGTTCCATACCTGGAGGAAGCAGCATGAGGTTGGCTCACAGTAACGTGTGAACTATGGATGAAAAAGAGAGAAATATGAACTCAATTAAAAAGAAGAATTGGAAGAAGCAGAGAGCTTAGAAAACAGTGGAGTTATTTATTTCCTTTATGATGAAGAAGAAACCTTAGACAATCATGAAAAGCTTGTCATTCTCTGTAAAGCTGTTTGAGAATTTAAACCAAGCCTCTTAAACCTTTTGCACTTCTACGTTGTAAATACTGTTACCTGGAAGAATTAGCGACGCTGTTAGGAAACTCAAGTTAGGAACACTTATTAAAACACTCGTGTGAATTGTTGAGGGATTTTTCCCAGCTGTTGCTCTCTATAAACTTTACCTGCAAGACTGCAGGTGACAGACACGGCTTGAAAATTCTGTCTTGCAGTGATCGACGTTTTCCAACCTAGTACTTTCAAAATTTAGGGCGAGATTGAGAGTTCTATTAGAATCGTTTATAAACAGTCTGCTAACATGTTCTCATGAATTTTTGTGAAGAAAATTATTTTTCAATTTCGCGACTATTTTCCTGTCTGTTCGTTTTGTTTTTCTGAAGTCTGTTCGACATTGAATTATTTTCAAATGTTGTTTTTTCGCATTCAGTATTGTATTTTCGAAAGACAACGCAGCCTGGTTTGGGAACTTTTATGGAGGTACTTTTTATCAGACGGTTGTTTACAGCACAACGTATAGACTTCAACCTATCCGAAAACAACGGTAAGAAATCAAAGACTGTTTACTTTGAGAGGATTGTTATTTCGCTTTGAAGGCTCAGTCAAAGACATTGGTTTTTAATAAACCGACCGAGTACACGAGATTGATTTTTTCGAAACTCAATAGTAGAGTCTTGTACCTATGTGCACAAAACAAATAGATTAAAATTAGTGCAATTGTGTGAATTTATGAAGAATTTCAGCGAAACGCATGCGGAATTTTTTCTTACATCAAAATACAAGTTTCAATATCCATTTTGAAGACCTTGGTGGACATTTTATATTTTTCGACGGCCTTAGCGACAAGTTCAAAGCTGATACAAAATCCAATATGCTGCAGCTTTGAAACCGAGCCCTAACTAAATTTAGGTAAGGCGTCTTATGCTCAGGAGTTGAAGCGTCCTTGCGTCAAGTAGAATAACTTAGTTAAACCCCTTTTGTCACACCTTAAACACGCAAGAGAAAATTTTTCGCGCATCTTTAAGAGCCTTGGAAACTTTCAGTTTTCGTTGACGCTTAAATAATGCTCCCATCATGTGTGCCTAGACGTGCCTTGATTTCTTACTTTTTTAATTTTTCATTCTCATTTTTATTTTTTTGCTTTTTTGCACAAAGCGAGGTTCAAAAACACTGCAGGTTGCTCTTGAACAACACCGCCGCCATTTGCACCTTGTCTTTAATGAATTTAATGTACAGAGCTAGGTTTATCAAGAGCTCTGGGGGACAAATTCTATTTAGAGATTCAGTTTTGGGTTCATCATGAGCTCTATGAGGACAATTTCCATGTTCATTTTCGAAATTTAGTTAATCATGGTCATGGAGCCAAGAGTTTGAAATGTAGTGTTGAGTTCATCATGAGTTTTTAGGGCCATTTTTTTAAATGTAATTTAGAGTTTATAATTTGCTTTTTAGGAAAAGTTCAATTTTGATTTACAGTATTGGGTTTATCATCAGCTCTATGGGGGCAAGTTCATGTTTCACAAAAAACATGGACACAGGACTCTCTCCTGTGCTAATGATTTTCTAAGCAAGACTCTCGAAAACGAAATTCAAAAATGAGTTTCTCTTAAACGAGATTCAAAAACGAATGTCTCGAAAACGAGATTCGAGATTCAAAAACGAGTTTCTCGAAAACGAGATTCAAAAACGAGATTCAAAAACGAGATTCAAAAACGAGATTCAAAAACGAGTTTCTCAAAAACGAGATTCAAAAACGAATATCTCGAAAACGAGATTCGAGATTCAAAAACGAGTTTCTCGAAAACGAGATTCAAAAACAAGATGCTCTAAACGAGATTCAAAAACAAGATGCTCTAAACGAGATTCAACAACGAAATTCTGTAAAAGGTACAAAAATGAAAGATGCTCTAAACGAGATTAGAAAACGAGATTCTCTGAAAAGAGCTTACTCGTGTGCTAATGGTTCTCTAAACGAGATTCTCCCCCTCATTCCTAACGAGTTGTTTCAGTGTATAGAAGCCCAGCTTCTCTCATGGAAGGTCGACCTTTTTGGGGCTGCGTGATTGTGTGGGACTAAATCACGCATTTTTATTAAGGCCTTTAAGCAAAATCTGAAGATCACACATCGTTAGAAGGGCTATAAAATAGTATAAAATTTTTATTTTCTTGTTCTTAGTCTTTTTGGATGATATAGCTATTGTATTCGTGGAAATGAGCATCCCAAAGGAAATATCTGACGTCCCGGATTAAATGTTTAATGAGCCTTATTTTTGTTGAAATTAAGTTTTTTATTTTGTCCATCAAGTAAATGCACTTGTTGCACACCAATTTTGAACACGTACTCTGGGTTTCTTCACTCATTCTATAATTACATGACTCAGACACAAATTCTTGAGTTTCAAGCCGCATATAAAGAGCTTTGAAAATCGAGCAAAATGTAATATCAGCTTCTTACGGCATGTTAACAAAGTTATGATAAAATCAAGGTCTCGATTTGTCTTCACTGATAAAACTGGCTAAATATTTTTATCGTCTCTACAAGACAAACTAATTTGGATCACTGTGCTTTTTAACTGTACATCTTCAGCACGGATCATTCCAAAAGGCCTCAAAATGGAAATTTCTTACGAATGCAACACTTTCTTGAAGTAAATTGCTACAGTGCCATTTCCAATAGACTATAAGTTCTGCATTTATACTTTCGTATCAAAAAGTAAGATCATGAACAATATTAGTTCAAACGTAACTCATTGGCTACCAGTCAATCACTGAAAAATTTAAGTTTTTTTCAATTTTTTCAAGTGCTTTTTTTAATGACCATGATATTTGCTAATATTTTATTCAGAGAAATTTAGAAGCATCTCCTTGTGTTAAAAGGTCATTCAGATATTTCTTAGTTCATCTGTCGGTGTCACCTTGACCACATATTCAGGGTATAAAAGTTAATTCACACATGCAGGTAGCAAATGAAAAAAGTTGAAAAATAATCTGTTTGTTTAATTTGTGAATGGAATATGATGCACCCCAGAAATCTCACGGTGCTTGCTGTCCTTTTCGTTCAAACATCCAATCTTTTTCATTTCATCTGCGTTATTGACAGCTAGTTGAAGAGAGCTTTAAAATTAACCAAACTTAAGCTAGATAGTGTGTCTAACATGTGACAAATAATGGAAAATAAAGAACTCTTAAATTCTCTAAATCGGTGAAGGTTTTGTACTTTCTAATTCAGCCGCTCTTTGTTGGCTCTCCATTAACTATTAATTGGAAAACGTATTGACGTATTCTACAATCTTTTAATTTTCCCTTCGGATATACTAAAATTCCTTTCATTGTATTCAATTTCAAGTGAGAGTATATGAACCTTCTTCCGGGTGTGCGACATCCACTCTAGGCATCGCTGTGTTCAAAAAATTGCCAAACATTTCAAATTGTATTTACAGAAAGAAAAAGCCTCGAATTATTAACAAAAGTATTTTTTAACCAAACCAAGCATCTCGGGCGTGTGCCAATTAATGGACAAAGTTTAATTAGCATAAAATTCATTATAATTTTTCCTCTCGATGACCTATAAAAAGAATTTGAATTATTATTTCGCAAAAATTTTGTTTCGGTTCATGTTTCGTTGAAGAAGGAAAGTGACATTTCCAGTGTACGTTTTTACTGTAGTCCCTGAACACGTGTTCAAGTAACCTGAGAGTCATCCAATGAAAATATTTCTAAGGAATAAAAGGAATTATACTGTGCAGAAGGAATATTGAAATATCCTGAAATAAAATAAACTTCACGTTATTCAATTTATGTTTTGAAAAAAGCGTCAGACTCTTCATTCAACAGTTTGGTCCAATAGTATTCTGTAAAATTCAAATTGAAAGGCTTGTACGTTTTTAAATTTTGATTTTTTTTTGAAGCTTTGAACCGTAAAGGACTGAAAACATCTGAAAGACGAAACATGTTAGTTTTAAACGTTTTTATTCGTGTCATTAGTAAAATTCTTCCGTAAGTTTCGGGAATGATAACATTCCTTGAAAAATTCCAATCCTTCCGTAGATGCATTTGCATAAAATGTTGATTTTACTGTATTTAATCCGTGCGAAAAACTCAAAATCAGTCAAAAATAATTCATTCCTGAGACGCTTGCTGAGTTAAAGACAAATATACGGCTCTTAGGCCGACTTATTTTGGTGTGTGTGTGCGATTGCCGGAAGTGCTTTTTCTCAATCAATTGGGACGAAATAAAAGCATACAAGTTCCAGTTCGCAAAAAAACTATAATCATTTACTGCAATTCCAAAGAACTGCGAAAAGCATTCCAGTTCATATCCAGTTAAGCCCGTGTTCAATTCATTTTCCCTTTTTCTTTGAAAGGTGAAGTAGCCCATAAAACAGTCGAAGCTTTACAAGCCTCAAGGATCGCATTTACTTTTAACAATGTGTTCGTAAACAATCAAATAGGTTCTCTATCGCTCGACTGACAATCTTCGTCGTGCAAACACCATTAGGGGGCGATATTCTGTTGAAATCCCGGATCAAACTCGTCGGTTTTATCGTACAAACATCCGCAGACGAGGAAAGAAAGAAACCTTGTCTTTCATACTTACATTTATTACTTACAGTTGTGTACTTACTGACAGTTGAGGGTGAAATGTATAGTATAATTTAGAAATTTTACATCAGCTGAGAGGGAGTGAAAACACCATGTTGCTCAAGCCCACGTCTATTATTCACAGTTGTGTATCAAAATGAAATATAGTGAAAATTTACAAAATAAAAAGTGCCTCATAAGTTTAGTTTCGAGTTTTTTCTCTATGGAAAATACTAATGGGTGACAATGGCGTCTATTTTGCGTTGAGGAAAATTGATATTTCTAGACGAAGTTTTCACTGCTGTAATTCCTGAACACGTATTCAAGTAACTTATGAATATCATGCAACGAATCTCAGTGAAGTTAGTTTATATAACTTAGATTAGTTACTAAAATAAAGTGAGTCTAAATAACAGTTAGCGTCACCGCACATCAACGACTCTAATGTGAACGTTTTTATTTTTCATAATAAATGAACAATGGAGGAATATTTTTCACGATAGTCGCTGGAGAGCGTGATGGTCTATTTCTTCGAAGGCTTTCTCTCAATCTCTTGGATCAGAGATCGTCTCACGTTCGGTTTCCAGACCGCCTTCCTCTACGCGCTGTCGCAGACTACCTCGTTTTCGCCCGAACACACGCCGTCGTCTTGCACATCTGCGCTAACTTAGCCTTTCAACGACCAAATTTTTGGGCTCTTAAGCGAAATATTACGGTAACTTCTCTTAAATTATATAATACATGCAAGCCAGTAAATGTAAATTTTTTATTGCAACAATTTGAATGTCAGAACGATGTAAGTGATTTCCGAATGTCCTTCAGAAAGGACGTTGGTCGATAAAGGGTTGATAGGGGATAGGATTCCAAGCATGAACGATAATCCTTTCTCACTCTTGGATCACGACCTATTATTTCAACTATCCCCGCACAACGTGCTTAGAAATGATTTACACTGGAGACAAAATTTTAACTTAAAATTTTCCACGAAACTGAATTTACTAGCGTCACTTAGATGGTGCCATAGCGAAAGCAAATACTCTATGTTCAGTTAATGCCCCAGGCAAAAGCGATGAGGTGAATTGTTCCATTGCCAATTTTGAAGTCTTTTGGTTCTTGCATGACATAGTATGTACGGTTCATGACCAATACTGAGGAGACGATGTTCACTTGCAAGGGTTATTCATGTCAGTCAGTTCACCTTAGTCAAAATAATTGAGGCCGGCATCTGCGCAGATTTGCACAGCAAAGGCCCCACGACGCAGTACAGCTCAATGAAGTTCGCATGAGAGTAGGTCGCCCTCAGCATCACCCGCAGCAGTGGATACCGCGCAGCACTGCGCAGATTCACCCAGAATATGAGTATTTGATATAAAGCACCTACTGCGGTCAAGTGGACATTCACGCGACGCAACTAAGCTGCGCAGTCTCAACAAAAATGCTGAGCTGGTAGATGACGACCTGCCTTGATCACGGCAGCGATTTTTAACAGAAATTAAGGTCCACAGGCACAGCGACACGCTTGTGTGCGGACAAGTAGCCATAGGAGTTTAGATGGGGTACTAGGCAGTTGTGTGACTGTTCAAAACTGTGCCAGCACACGTAGTATGATACATTTGAGTCTCAGGCTCAAGTGGGTATTTTGGCGCAGCCGCTGCGCAGCCCCGGCGCCGCAAGCCCCGGGAATGGAATGGTGAGCTGAGGGTCAGCAAGTTGCCCCTATCACAGTAAGAATTTAAACACTTTGCTTGCGATACGACCCATCGAAGGGTCATGGTCCAGTTTTTCCTGCTGCGAAAGGACCCATTGATGTGTCGTTTTAAATTTTTTACAATCTTTTAAAATTAATGGGATTTAATGGATCCAGTTAATGTTTTGGTATTTAAAAAATTGGTAACAATTTTGGACTTCGAATTTGAGTTGAGTATTGAACTTCAGTTTAACCCATCGCAGTCAACGAGTTAAACAGGGTCAATAGAGAGATTTACTGTTGCTGAGTGCTTGCTCCAGGAGTGTGAAAGTAAGCTGTTTGTTTTCACTCATCCCTTCTCTCGTGCCATGATTCTTGTGAGATAAGCAAGTTCATGCCTACGATAGATCTCGTACATAAATTGCTATGTTCCTCTTTTGTTCTTTTTCGTTTTGCATGATCGTTTCTTAGAAATGTTTACTCTGTTTCAATGCACGTGTACTAGTGGACTGCACCAAGTATAAAATTGAAATTTGACTATTTTGGTGGCATTACATGCGCTTTCATCAATTTTTGTTGCTATGATCAGCTTCACTGACTGTCAACGATAGTCAGACCATAAAGAACGACATTTTAAGCGTTTAATACCGGATAGAGAACAACATTTGTCTAAAGCTCACAGCGGTTAACACAACGTACTAGCATCTCAGTTCCGTGCATAAATTCGCTTGTAGAAAAAAATTTGCCATGAAAATTTTATTCGTCGTCATTGCGTTGTTCTTTTGCGAAGTGAAGGTTCATTTTACGAGTAGCGCATTAGTTTAAGTTGTCGAATAAATTTCATTTTGCATAGAAAGAAAGGCCTTGAAATTTTTCTAACTGAAGTTATTCATTGGTAAAGATACGGGGGAAGAAGAGATGTTATTTCTTTCGGAAAAATTTGATTCACAATCACATGTTTAAAAACTTAACTGATTGTAAGTTTATTACAATATGAGATAAGGTTGCACAAAATTCTAGGGGTGGAAATGCATGTATTTCCCCTCAGAGGTAGTCACTCACAATATAAATAGGTGTCTCTTGCCCAAAGCCAGCAAACTACCTTCCTTTGAACGTGGTCGGATCGGCGAGCTGGATAAACAAGGTTGGTCAGAGCGTGGTCCAAGGAAGTTTGTGTAAAGGAAAGAGCTCCAAGTTTCTTCGCTCCAGCTCACTGACCACTCCGAGCCACAATGCACGAAAAGCAACTGTGCGAGCGTCAATACTTTTCGACCAATTCTGTGGAACATGAATATTTGAATCATGAAGAATAGGTAGTAGGATTTATGTGGTGTCACTAATTTTCGAATTTATACTGCTAATTAAACGGGGTGACAGATCAACAATAGAAGCAAACAAACAAGCAAGAGAACAACTATCTAATAAAGAACTTAAAAAGATTCTTCGGAAGAAACTCACACAAACAAAACAAACTCACTTTCACCAAGAGCTATTAAAAGCCAAAAATAACCCAAAACGTAGATTGGAAATTATTAGTGAGGCAGCTCAATATAAAAATTCAGACCGCAAAAGTAATTTTGAAAATTCCTTGGAAAAAGCCACTGAGTTCAACACATTCTTTTCAAAAGTGGGTGCACAAGTTTTCGATGAAGTAAGTGAAACCAATCCAAATCAACTGTCAGATGAAAATTTGCGCCCTACTGCACTTACAAAGGCTGGTGCCCTGAGGAGACCACGTCCTGTCGATTTACTAGAGTTATGGAATATCTTGTACGCATTTGAAAACACAAAAGCAGTCGGACATGATGGAATTAGCCTTCAATACATCAAAGACAGTTTTCCAGTCACAGCACCATTGATTCGTTTGAATATGAACACATCAGTAGTAATTAATAAATTTCCAAACCAATGGAAACACTCCATAATTAGACCGTTGCATAAAACTGGTGACATAAATACAGCGTCAAATTACAGGCCCATAAGCCTTTTACCTGTCCTGTCCAAAATATTGTAAAAAGTGGAAACGAATCAACTGTCATCCGACTTGGACGAGCCAAATATACTTCATCGAAATCAATATGCCTACAGAAGGAACACTAGCACTCAAGACACCCTGCTCAATATCACTGAAAAAAATTTACGGCGATATTGATCAACAAATGCAACACTTTTTGTTGCTACTCGATCTTTCCAAAGCATTCGACAACGTCGAATATAATCAACTCCTACGGAAAATAATGAACTTAGGAGTTGACACGCATTGGTTTAAAAGCTACCTACCAAATCGGTCTTATGCTGTCCTCTTAAATAACAAGTTGTCCCCATTCCTTCAAAATAACTTTGGTGTTCCTCAAGGATCCATTCTGGGTCCGCTATTGTTTTCCATTTTCATCAACGATTTCCCTCCAATGCCTTCTAACACTTAAATCTCTATGTATGCAGATGTTGTCCAAATTGCAATGACAAGGTCTGCATCAGAAATACCACAGACAGAAATTGGAGCTGAAGCCCTATTGATCAGCCTCAAGTCATGGTTTGACCGAAATGGTCTCAAGCTCAAAGCGAGTAAAACGCAATTCATTATTTTGTGTCAAAAGATGCAATGAAAAATGTTCAAAATCTAAATCTAACTCTTACGGTTAGGAATGATAAGATTCACCCATCAGAAAAAAGATAAATTTGGGTATTTGGTTCGATAGAAACACCTTCCAATCCCACGTTGATGAAACCTGCAACACAATTCACGGGACTTTAACGTTTTTTAATCGTGTAAAAAGTATGCTTGACGGAAAATCTAGATTATTGGCCGTTCAATCTTTGGCTTTATCACGTATCGACTATTGTAGCCTGGTATGGGGAGATATACCTCAATATCTTCAAAAAGATTTGCAAAAATGCATGAATTTCGGCTCTAAGGTTCTATGCAAAGGTAAATTCAAAAAGAAAGATCACGTAACACCTCTCCTTTATAAGCTCGGCTGGACTCCTATTCAGGATAGGTTTCTGGTACACAAAGCCCAATACGTATTCTCCTCTTTATATCTTCCTCAGAGCAATGCTGAAATTGTGAAATTCCATCCCCCTACTGTCATCAACCTTAAACCGAATAGGAGACGTGATGTCTTAATCAAATACCGTTCTTCTAACATTGGGCAGAAAGCTCTGTCAGTCTCAGGCGCCTTGCTGTGGAACAAACTTCCCCAGAGCATCGAAACCCCTTAACCATCAAGAGAATTCAAAACTAAAATAGCTCGCCATCTTGCGTCTACACAATAAGTGTGAACTGCAGTACGTACTAAAAAAGTAGTCAGAAATTTTTGTTACTAATTAACCTATCTTACGTTACATTATACAACAATCAAGATATCTTAGTAATGTGTATTTGCAATTTGATTGCTTGCATGCGAATATTAAGTACATGTATGTACGCACATGTGGCGCTCAAATATATATGTGTATATATGTGTGTGTGTGTATATATATATATATAACACATTCCTATCCTTAAATGCTCTTGTTAATCTTGTATGACAATGTGTCGTCCCTTACACTCTTTGAGTAAATTTTAGCCAAACTATTCAAGGTTGTTTCGACTTTCTCGTGTTGTCCAAGCAGTGTTGCAAATGTTATGGTTAGTATTGTGCAACGATCCTTCTCATGTAATTGAATCCGGTGAACTCTTTTGTGTCAATGTTAGTAGCATAGGAAATATAATTTTTGTGTAATCGTAAAATATTTCATTCTATTCGAGCCGGTTTTTTAGCTTACCAGTTGATTCGAAACAATGTAAAATTTCCTCTAATGTCAACCGCTAAGTCTAAGACGCTAATTAATTTGGAAGTAGCCGTTTTACTTTCAACCTTAATCCCTCATTTCATTAGTTCCTATGTTCGTAAGCTAAAATTTCATTATAAGAGTGCACTAACGAGAGTGTTTTCAACAATGCGTCACATGGAAAATATTTTCTTGATAACTTGTTATGAAATGCATTGTCAAAGTCAGACCAACGCCACGAAAAAAACTCATTTTTTGTGCTTTTCTGTCAATCATTTTTTGTTCCAACATTTTGCACGGGTATTACGATACCAATGTATTATTATAAGTTAAGGATGTTAATGTTTATGTATTTTAAAAAAACAATGCATTAACATTTCATGTGTGTACTTTATTGGAAATTAACTGTTTTTCTTTTATTTCTTTCTGATATGACAGCTTTGACTAACAATGGAAAGCGAAAACTACAAATTTGTGCTTAACGTATATATGCTAAAATTGTTTATTTTTTGTAGTGAAATTTTACTTCTATGTTACAAAGAGTTCAGCGGCAGATGTTCGGAAAAGTACTTTTATAAGTGACATTAAATATTTCATCAAGTTGAAAAATTCAAGATCAAATAGATACGCTTGCAAATTATAAGTAACAATAATTACGCAGAACACTGATTTCAAGAGAAAAATTGTCAAAATGGGGCAAATAATTATAAAGAGAGTAAAGGTAAAGGTAAACTTCAACGGAAAAAAGGCACCCCCGACAATCTTTTATACACTGCGTGACTAGTTCAGGAACTATTTCGCAGAACTAAGGAACGCTAATTCCCTACTGTACACTGACAACATCAATCTCACTCACCCACATCTTCGCGACTGGAATTCCAGAATCCCACCCATCATAAAAGATAACAATGGAGCCAGAATTTCGTGAAAAACTGACGAATTTAATGTGATGGCTTGTAAGCGTACTCCCGGAGTATAATATTGGTTTCACAATTTCGTGAAAGACTCAACGAATTTAATTTGATGGCTTGTATAAATTTGCACACTAGAAGGGTCACTATGGTTCCACAATTTCGTGAAAGACGAACAAATTTAATACTGTGGCTTGCGTGAATTTGTTGATCCTCGGCTACCACGGCACAACATTTAAGGAGAAATGCACTCCAGTGGGAGGACACTCTACATTCTCATGCAGAGGAGAATATGCGTCCTTGGAAACCGTCAAATATGTGACATTTCTGTCGCTGCCGCTCTTCTAGCAGCTTTAGAGAAGCAATAAAAGTACTGTTCCAGTCGAGAAGACGACAGTTTCACAGTAGCGCGACACTCACCTTTGAAGTTGAAATTTTATCATGAAAAACTGCTCGCTCTGAATCGGAAAATCTGGGAGTTCTCTGTGAGCACTGACGTTAGAACAGTTATGACTCACATCTGAAAAAACTTTCATGTCGCTTTGTTTAACTGCCCTTGAAATTACGACGAGGAACGTGTATTTTTGTATTGTTGAATGTAGCAGTTTAGTATGGAGGTGATACGCCCGCCCCAGCCCTGCCTAGAGCACCGATTGACATGATAGTTCTGTTAAAAATGGCGACCTTTTGGCCTCACGCAGCGCTATCGCACAAAGGCTCGTTTTTTGGGGCGTTTATCCGAATCCGCACGAATTTTTGCTTTGTTGGGGCCTATTCGGCAGTCAAAAAGACATAGCATGGAAGCGAGTGTAGTATTCCTCGCGGTTTGATATAAAAATGCTCATTTGATAAAGCAGATTTTTTGCTAGGCGGAGAAAAGCGTTCTTGTCTTTTATCGTTACTGTATGAACAGAAGCTTAGTATTTTTCTCTAGACATCTACTGCAAGAATAGAGATTTTATATTTTTCTCTAGACATCTAATTTACTGTGAATGTGTTTTGACTACAGAACATCAGTTAAAGGTAGCTTTCTAAATGCTTTCGATACGTAAAAATTACTTAATATTCAAAATCGGTATTATGGTAAGGACAATAAAAATGACGTCATGAGTACTTTTCTCAGGAAATCTGATTGGATGAAATCGTTATTTCGCTTTTTTCCATTTTTCCCAGTGACTTTTTTCTATTGAACGCTGCTTAACAAGCAACGCACCTTTGAAATTTGTTTTAAAATTAAACGAAGTAGTTATATTCTGGGAACATTTGCGTAAAATTTCTGTCAAATGATAGTTTCAATTACTCGTTTCTTAAATATAGGTGAAAACTTTTTTAAAAAAGTCAAGTGAATTTTTTGGAAACGATTTAAACTGATTTTTGCGGAGCATTATTGTTCAAATAATTACGTTTACTTATTATAAGAGTGACGGATTATAACCATCACGAACGGTTGGCATTGTGAAATTTGTCACCATTTTATTTCGCCTTTTTTCAGAGGACATAGGATACACTATAGGAGGGCATAGGATACACGATAGGAAGGCATAGGATACACGATAGGAGGGCATAGGATACACGATAGGAGGGCATAGGATACACGATAGGAGGGCATAGGAAACGCGATAGGAGGGCATAGGATACACGATAGGAGGGCATAGGATACACAATAGGCGGGCACTGGATGCACAATAAAACGTAGGATGCACAATAGGTTTAGGTCAAGTGTCTGGCCTATGCTTTGGGGACTGGTGCCCCAGGAGAGAAATGGTTACGCTTCCATAGTTCTAAATAGGCCATGATGTTTAAATAAGTCATTGTTGGTTATTGTTCGATTTTCTGCTGTTCAAATTATTGTTGATTATTGTTCGATTTTTTCCTGTTTAAATTATTGTTGATTGTTGTTTGATTTTCTGATGCTAAAAATTACTGTTGATTATTGTTTTATTTTCTGGTGTTTAAATCATTGTTGATTATTGTTTCATTTTCTGATGTTTAAATCTTTGTTGATTGTTGTATTTTCTGGTGTTTATATTATTGTTGCTACTATGTAGCCAGAATACTTGTCAACGAACTCAGGTAAGTATTATGCACATAATTTTCACGTATCATGTACAGGCTAGGACGTTAAGCTTTTTCTTAAAAGAAAATACGCAGGAAGTGTAGCAAAATCCCATTGCCAGAAGACTGCTGGCAAATAGACATAAAAGGACACAATGTTATTATCGTTACAAATGTTATTGGGTTTATCAAGTAGGAAAAGAAGCATCAAAAAGGATTTGTTAATGAAAAATTACTTCAATATGTGTTTTACATATTTTAAAAGCCGTGCGAGAGAGTTCACAAGAAAATAAAATCAACGTTCATGAAATCCACTATCGTTTAAGAAGGTTTGGAAAAGGCAATCTCTCGAAAGAATGGAAACAACTTCATCGTAATGCAAAACTATTTCGAATTAGGTCGAAGGAGAATTGGTTCCAAGCAATGATCTAGGAGCCATTCGGGTATTTCCTACCTTGGTCTTTTAAACGAACAAAATTTTAGTCGCGTGATACTGCAACGAATTTGCAGTGTGCAAATTTTCTACCACAATCTGTTTAAAGAAAATAAGTTTTCAGTCATGTTCAACCGCAACGTATGTAGTAGGGAAGTTATTTTAGCTAGTGTATTTGATCATTTGGCACACGTACAACCAGTTAATCATTAAATTACATCATTATCTAACATTTGCTGCAGTTTCGACGGTCCCTCGATACGAAATAAGTATTTTTTTTTTCACTCTAGCACCTCAAGTATATACAAAACAAGTTTTAGAACTGGGACGCTTTTTAACATTCTTATTGTCTTTCATTCAAAATTCTTTCCTTCCGGTATCTTAATACGAAAAAATAAATGCGTCGTGAACTGCATTGCTGAAACTTTCCTAGCCTGATACTTGGCTCGAGCTAAACTGTCCATCTTTTCGATTGTAAACGCAATATTTCGAAGCGTTTCAATCACCACTAAAATTAAGATCTTTCGGGTGTACCCAAATCTGAAGCTCTGTCAGGAGCCTCCAATTAAGATCAAAACACCCAAGCTGCTTTGGTGAGAAACACAGTTGCTCGTGAGTCTTTTTCTGAGGCCGCAATAGGAGCGCTCGTTAAATAAATGGCAGCCGCACAAGAAAACTCGACTCCGTCTCAGAGAGGTCTGAGGTTGCATGATAACGGCCAGACCTCGCTATTTTCTAGCGGTTTTTCGCAGCATTTAGCGTGCATTTTAGGGCCAGTTTCTTCAGGTTTGCAAATGGATATGTTTGAAGAGGCCATATTTTGTCCTAGGCATTCAGCGCACAATTCTTAGGTGCATATGTTTGAAGAAATCGTTTTTCGCAGGAATTTAGTGTACATTTTAGGGGCAGTTTTTTGATGTTTTCAAGAGGATTTATTTAAAAAAAATCATTTTCCGCAGGCATTTAGTATACATTTTAGGGGCAGTTTTTTGATGTTTTCAAGAGGATATATTTTAAAAAATCGTTTTTCGCAGGCATTTAGTGTACATTTTAGGACCAGTTTCTAGACGTTTTCAAAAAGATGTTTGAAGAAACCGTTTTTCGCAGGCGTTTAGCATACACTTTAGGGACCCTTTGTGGTGGTTTTCAAGAGTATAAGTTCAATGATGATTTTGGCTCAAATTTTTCGCGATCTCTAGGCGTTCCTTTCAACAGCAACTTGTTGCAGGTCATAACATGGCTTGAGTTCGCATTGAATATAGTGTCCCAAAAAAATGCACTCACCCTGTGACTGTCTAGTACTCATGTGTTTTGTTTTGATGTATGTGTTTATTGGCGTAGATTCAAGTCTGATGAATTAAATCATAAAAAAAACACCAAACTTAAGAAAATTCTATGTCATGAAAGAAAGCTTATGTAGTTGAACCTGAAATACAAAATACGTTTAATTGTCAGTCAAAATATGAATATTTTTGGAGGAATGTTGTCACTTTCTTCAACAGATTTCCTGAAAAGTTTTTTTTAAGAGTATTAAGGAATTTTTCAGGGTTTATTTTCAGGGTGAAAATACCTGAAGTATTATGAGCATAACTATGTTACTTGCAGAAGAGCAACAAAATCTACGTCCAGTGAATATCCTTCATGAGCATTCAGATGGACAAAGAAGCCAAATACAAATTTTGAGTCTTCTACATTTTTTGCTACTAAGGCAAACATTGAGCGAGTGCTACTAAGGAAATTTTGTGGTGTTTTTGAGATGAATAAAATTTTCATTGAAGTGCTTCGTTGAAAAATAATGGATTATTATTGTCTGGCCTGCGCTCAACAGTGTTCTCTCAACTGAGAAATGGCGGGAGAAAAATTGTTCGAGGGCTTTTATAATAACGCCAACATCCATTCCCAGGCTTCGAAGTTCATTCATTCTCATCTTGAGCCAGCTAAAGAGTCTTGAAAATGATGATGCGAAAGTTCGAAAAAGACGGAAAATTTGAGAGGAATGCACAGCTAAGTGAGGAAGAAATGCAGCAAGCAGGATCTTTACTCCTGTATTGAGCTGTAAAGATGT
This sequence comes from Platorchestia sp. MABIK, assembly GCA_014220935.1. Taxonomy (NCBI): domain Eukaryota; kingdom Metazoa; phylum Arthropoda; class Malacostraca; order Amphipoda; family Talitridae; genus Platorchestia; species Platorchestia sp. MABIK. Next base: position 82,502 of record JACJUY010000912.1, read on the forward strand.
CTGCCGCTATATATCTATCTACTACTATCTTCAAACTACCATCTACAAACTACAGTGGGGGGTAAAATAATACAACACGTAGATTAAATCGCCAGATTTCCCATTTATAAACCCCGTACAATCACGAAAATTGAACTATTTAAATGGAATAGTAGGAAAAAGTTAATATATCTAAAGACTAAAGGCCACAAATATTTAATAGAAAATATACATAGGAACATGTGTAATAAATACGTGAACAAAAGTTTACAACACATTTCAAGATATACATACATTAATATGATTCTTCGTTGCATTGCCTTTATAATTAAAAATAGTTTCTAGACTTTTAGAGCAGTTTACAATCAGCTTTTTGCAAGTTTTAGGTGTAATCTTATTCCATTCTTCAATACAAATTTCTTTGAGTTCAGTGATGTTAATTGGACCTCTTCTGAATCTTCAATTTCAATTAACTCCACAAGTTTTCGATCGGATTCATGTCCGGGGGATTGACTTGGCCATTCTAAAAGGTTTATCTTCTTCATCCTCAACTATTCCTTGGTTTCGTTTGCATGCAGTATGCTTTGGATCGTTGAATTGTTGTCTTGTTGTAAGGTCCATCCACGTATCAATTTTAGCAAACGAGCTGAAAGTAGGAGTTGCTCTTCCAATATTTCAGGATATTTCCTGCCATTCATGGTTCCTTCAATGACGTGTAGTTTACCTACCCCTCATTAGCTGAAACATCCCCACACCATGATTGAGACACCTCCAAACTTAACAGTGGGTATAGTGCACTTTGCTTTCTACTCTTCGTTTTGTTGCCTCTAAACATAGTTTGTGCTGTTTCTAGTTCGATTTTGGTTTCATCTGACCATAGGACTGATTTTCAAAACGCTGCTGGCTTGTTCAAATGGTCGTTGGCATAATTCAGCCTCGCCTTGACGTGAAGTTTCTGGAGAAGAGGTGTCCTATACGAGGGGTGCGGGAGCGAAGATTTTCATGGCGTAGTGCCATGCTGATCGTGTGTTTGATGGCCTCGATTCCAGATGCCTTGAGATCATCCTTCAAAACTTCACGAGTAGTTTCAGGCCTCTGCACTACTGTGGGGCCAATTTTCGAACAGCACGGTCGTTAATCTTCAGTGGACGGCCAGTTTGAGGCTTGCTGAGAGTCGTATTCCGGCATTTCCACTCACGTATTATGGTTCCAACCGAGGCTCTAGGAACCGAGGCAATAGGTGGAGTAGTAGATAGTAGCTTGGATAAATCTGGGGACACTCCCCTATCCGTTCTTTTCTAGAGACAATTTGTAGAGAAAATTAGACACGAAAACTGTTAATATTTTTCCGCACTTTCGATATTTTGTATCAAGACTTACGCTACAGCCTAATTCACATCGTGCGTACTCTTGTAGAATATATTTAATATTGAAATATTTTATTTAAATATCCTAACATGGCTGCTTCGAAACGATTTACCCACGGTCGAGTCCCACGAATTTTAAGAGGGCAAGCGATATTTAACTGACTAAAGGGTCATGAAATCAAAAGATAACTAAAAAATTCTGGGATTTCGTGGGTGACTGATAAACAGAAAAGAAACAAACACATTTAAAGCGAGCACATCGAAAGTCACTCAGTTTGGGTGGGTGTAGGATTCGATATCTCAAAATCCAGTTTAGAAGCTCGTAAAAGCATTTGGGAGTGGGACGGACTAAGCTTACACTGGCGCCCGAAATTTGAGCGGCGGCAACGGGAGCAGAGTGAAGACGACAGCAATAACGGAGTATGGATAGATGGTCCCTGCATGGCGCTGTGACCAAGGAAAGCATTTGGGGTCTGGTGAGGACTGATTGTGATGAATGGATGCTCGTGCAGTGATGCAGTGTTGAATGGATGCTCGTGCAGTGATGCAGTGTTGAATGGATGCTCGTGCAGTGATGCAGTGTTGAATGGATGCTCGTGTAGTGATGCAGTGTTGAATGGATGCTCATGCAGTGATGCAGTGTTGAGTGGATGCTCTCGCAGTGATGCAGTGCTGATTGGATGCTCTCGCAGTGATGCAGTGCTGAGTGGATGCTCTCGCAGTGATGCAGTGATGAATGGATGCCCTCGCAGTGATGCAGTGATGAATGGATGCCCTCGCAGTGATGCAGT
>JACJUY010000912.1:90934-106367 GCA_014220935.1 Platorchestia sp. MABIK
GCACCTGGAATGCGCGAATTATTATACTCGAAATAGAACGGTGATCGCACTAGATTCAGAAATTTTTGGAAGTCATAGAAATACGTTAAAAAATGTACTTCGAGTTTGCTAGTGGCATTCACACAAGCATTAGAGGAACATTCAGTGTTTGGTATTGCTCCTAAATGCAGTATTTTACTAAATCACTGAACTGCTCCACCATGCTCATTAAGTTCTCATTATGAACATCTAGCGTCTGCCGCTCAACATGTTAAAATATCGCACTGTTCACGCTTAATGCACCACGAGCAAGTTGTGAGAGCATCTTTTTGTACGTCACAAAATTCTATATTTTTATGTTTTCACAATTATTCTGGATCACGTCCTTCAGTACAATTAATTTGATCATAAATGAAATAGAAAAAAGAAGTACAACATTTCCCAATTGTAAAAATTTTTGTATAGTATTTAGATTTTAGGTTTGTGAAATATATAGCATAATTTAATTGAGTTGCGGACTGAAGTACTTGAAACATAGAAATAAATCATTAATCAATTAGTAAATGTTTAAATTTTTTTCACAAAATTAGGATCTCTGTGACAAGATCAGCGTTCCATCAGGGTAACCCACCCAAACGCAGGGCAGGCTTTGTTTATCACACCCATCCTTGCTTGTGGTGATGGAAACGGTCATAATGCTGTTTCGTGACAGTCAAAGCCATTCAATTGAAATTATTTGGCGAGTGAATCGGTTCTTTTGAAAGAGCTTGCAGGTGAGTGTATGCGGCTTTATTTTTACATAATAGATTGGGTTAACATTTGTTTCGGGTGCTGCCAATAGAATCGACATCGCTTTCGATTTGATAAGAAATAAATTACCAGATGAATAAATTTTTTAAACTGGAGTTTATATAAATTTCTGCTAGGTTTCATATTCTAAAATGTTGAAAACATGCTTGAATGAAATATTTAATATTTCAGATTCGTCTTTTTGTAGTTCGGCTTTTGTGTCATAGTCTGTGAACAATGTTGTGTTTCCAATGATCACTTATTAACGTAAGCGCCAATTCAACACAATAAGAACATTTCATTTTCATGGACCGCTAAAGGACTAAAGTTTCCCAATAATATTTTGTCCTGTCCTCCGGGCATGACTGTTCCTTCACTTCGCCATTCTCTTCTCTCCTTCACTTCGACATTCTCTTCTCTCCTTCACTTCGCCATTCTCTTCTCTCCTTCACTTTGCCATTCTCTTCTCTCCTTCACTTTGCCAAATTCACTTCGCCACTCGAGTGCAACAGCTAAGCTCCTAATGTAATTAATGTCATAAATCAGTGAGAGAGGTTTTCTACGTGAATGTAAAAAGAATTTAATAGTAATAGTGAGCTAAACGTGTGTTGAATTTTTTTTAACACTTCTATATGTTCTAAGAAAATTTCAGTAATAATTCAAACTATCGAGACACGAGAAAAACCGTACGCTCAGGAGATAATTTTTCATTCACTGTGAATATACTGAAGCACCTACGCGTTTGAAGTGCGTACAGAAGAACGCTTCATGACTGACAGAAAACCATAAGTCTAATTTTTTTCGGCAGAAGCGGGTTGTTCCTGCATGACACAAATGAGGATACGTCCGTATACTTCCGAACTGGAAGGTGAGAAAATTTAAGAAACGTAATCCTAAAAGCGTTCACTTATGTGGAAAAATTTTGCTGAAAAGCTTTTTTTGGTTTCTTTGGCATTAAGATTGTGAGGGATGAAGTTTTTCTGTTTCAATACATGAGGAACATATTTGAGCGTCTGAAGGTTGAATGAAAACTGCACTTGATGCAATACTCTTCAAATTTACGCTGATAAAGGTTGTCTCCTGTAGGAAATTTTAGGAGTAAAAATTATACTATAAGTGATATTATGAGGGCACTGAAAGTTTGACGGAATAATACCGAAACTAAATGTAATGACAGTAAAAATACAATCGTGCCAAATTCGTAATTAACAAATGAATGTTAACTTGCGGAGTAGGACAGAATGTTTCTCACATTTATCGTGCATCAAATAATTCCTTAGACGATCGGAAGAAAAAAACAAAGAAAGTCGGCTAGAAATAAAACGTAAATTTTTCTGTGACCTGACATTCATAATTCCGTGGAAGATTTAAGGTAAGGTTTATGACAAAGCGGAACTCAAGCAGTACGACGGTTTTTATGCCTTCCATTATTTCTGAAATGCACTTTCCAAGAAACGTCGTAAATCGTCGCATGTAGGAGCAAGTGTTTTTCACGACCTTGTTTTTAATTTCCATCATTCCAGAGACCTGAGCAGTCCGGTTGCCTTCTCCAGGCTACGCCCGTCACGCGCTCGTTCGTGCCGATATGACCAACGATCGCTGGCACGAGAAAGGTTTTCGCAACGCAATTGTTGCAATTGAGAAAGTCTGTGTACAACTATAGGTGCTTGCGATCTTCCTAGGCATTGCAGCAGGTAAAAAGTACGCTAAATAGGGATCAATCGGTAGTGTTCGTTTTATGAAAGCTCCAATTGAACAACTCGGAAGTGGAAGACTTGCTAGAACGAGGCTTTGCAGCGTTTACTCATGCCTTCCATTCAGTAGTGGAAGAAAGCTAAAAATACATTTGTATGAGGCGACAGCTGAAGCAGTGTGTTATTCTAAGCGCGTATTTCAGCATGGCAACGATATGTATATCATGGGTGGAGAGATGTGTAAAAATAGATGCTGTATTTGTTGCCGGATACCTGAGCATGTGAGTCTTGATTTTTTGAAAATGGGATTAAGCAAACACCAAAAAATGCTTATCTGACAAAACCCAGTGGCAGGAGAGCGGCTTTGGCTCAAGAAAGATGTGGTGTCTGCGTTAACTTTGCATCTAGCATCCTTGCAATGAGGTGAAGAATTTTATCGGTCCAGATTTGAAGACAAATATTTTTATTGCTATCAGAAGCTAGACACTTCGTGCCTGCAAACTTTAATTTTCCGTCAGAGCGATAACGCTTCATAGCCGGATAGACAATTAAAATTTCTCTGGCTCACATCTAATTGCGAGAATTTAATTATTCATTAATTTGGGTAGGAGGTATGTATCAGGTTTTCAATTTAGGAGTTAATATTGTCTATAAGTGGAAAAGCTTCACTAAATGACAATAGTATCAGATCAACTGGTGCTAGTACTAGTCCTCAGCGTGATGGAATTTTCTGATACCTACATTGAGAAATGAGGCCGACCAATACTCTACTCTCATTTGTGATGCGCATGACAAAGAAGTTGAGCTTGGATCATGTCTAATATCATTGTCCCCATTACAGTTTGGTATGAAGTTGGTTATCAGACTCACGAGAAGAATTGTGTCGACTTCTGCAGTAATCTTAAATAATTTCATGGGCGGAAATTCAATAAGTCATGGTCTCCAAAGTACCCAAAGTTGTGCTAAAGTGCTTTTGAAGCTCTTAAAAGTTCTTGTAAAATCTGTCTAATATTATTGAATTTTCGATCAACAATAAATAAAAGTATCTATGAAATAAGCGTTACACAATCCCATTCACTGTTTATTAAAATTTAAAAATTTGTTGAAAGTCGTCTGCTTCTGACTCGTTTCATTCTACTGGATGAATTTTACTGCGGTGTTTAGACACAGAATTTGATAATGATGTTGGTTATATTAATAGCCTGCATTTTTTACACATAAACATGGTTCTACTATGGCAAAAGTGATTAAATCTATCAAGTTTTTCCCAACATCAATGTAAAATTTCTCGAAGCAGAGTGATTAAACAATTAATCTTTCTTCTCACGACTTTCGTCTTTAATGGCTAAACAAATTCAACCTTTCTACGCAATTGATATAGTGGTTTAAAATACACTTTTGTCATATTATATTTCTTTTCGCATTGTCTCCTTCTAGCGGTTTTGTAAAGTTCTCTCTTATGAAAACATATCGATGCAACAATTGCTATAAGCCGCAACTAACGCTACACAGCTCGGAACCGCGGAAAATATTTGCGAAGTTGAATAAAAACTTTTGAACACACAGTGGCATTAATGGTGAATTAGGTCATCTGTCTTTTCATCAAATCTGACGTCATTTTTTATTAAGAACCAACACGGAGGATTCAGGAGCAATTTTTCAACTCCCAGTTTCATGGGCGCTCATTGATGATCAGGAGCAACCGATTTCTGACAGCGACAGCCGTGTCCGCCACACACGTACTTTCTCTTTCTCGCTTTTTAATTCCCTTTCTTTTTTCTCCGATTACTTTCCTTGAGACCTTGAAGTCTACGAGGACGCCGACGTCAACGACCGCCACTTTATGGCGCTGCTTTTGTGCCACAAACAGCAGCAGTGAAGGTTTTCGCTTAACACACCGAAAGAACAATATTTGAAGAGACCATTGTAGAAGCGTAAGTAAGTTTATTTTATTTGAAAACCCACGCGGGTTGTAAGGCTACAGAAAATTAACGATGTCTTATCTCTGAGAATAACTGCTCGTATTCAACGTCAGGTTTGCGTGGGTATTAAGCAAAATGGGTTAGAAATATACCAAAATAAGAGTCTATTTACACTACGTTTGTAGATTCGTAAAGCAAATTAATTTTTGAGCTCTGAAGAATTCACTATAACGAAATGAATTCCTTCAAGAAGAGAAGTACAATTAGCAAAATTTCACTTAAACAAGAAAGCAACGACTGAAAATCTAATCATGCCTTTCAGAATGTAAGAATACAACGTTTTTATTTATTTCAAGGTTCATTTTTAACTATGCTACGGTCTTGATAAAGGATGTCTTGATTGCACCAAGGCCATCAAAGGCCGCATTTTGAGCGATTCTTCAACTGTCGGTGCAAAGATTCCTATTCTAAAATAACAGCTTCGCTGACGACGTCCAATTTGCTGACGTGACATGTCCGGTGCATCGCCATGTATTTGAATGAAAAATAAAATGCGATAATTTCTAGCTTCCTTAGCACATATATTTGGCGAACGCAAATGTATGCAAGCATTGCGATGTCGCTCAATGAACACAATTCCCCATGTGTATGTATGCACATTTAAATACACTCGATTATCACATCGCTGCGCAATCAAGTAAAGCTTCTGAAATAATGCAATCCTGCAATAATGTTCTAAGTTAATGGGTAACTGTACTTGAAAGGGCGTTTGAACAGTCGTCTATTTATCTCTCAGCCTTCAGTATTTTGGACCAACACTCAACAACTGATTTAAATATTTTCATTCATTCGGGGATAAATGAAAAATCTATGAGCAACGAGTACTGAAGCAATAAGATCATTACTCAACTTGCTTTGAGGCGAGCTATAATATCTGCAACTATTGTCGCCAGTAAGATGAGCAAGATTTGTCTACTTCAACAGCTTATTTTTTCTTCAGAAAATGACCAGTGAATGCATGTCACAGTTGTCACAAGCGAAAAACTTCAACCTTCACACAAATAGAAAAGTAATCCATAACGTTAAGAAGAACGTCAAACTTCCGTCAATCGGAACACTATTGAAGGTGAAATTAAAGATAAAAGTGTTGTACAGGTTGAGGGAAGCTCAAGCAGTACTGCTGTGTTATGAGAATGACTCGGGTTTTGTGATGGTTATAGCTGTGGCGTTTCCGTAAACGTGTTGTGTCTAGGATAATCTTGGTTGTGACGAAGCCAGGATAATTTTAATGCTCAGGTGAATGTCGGCGAGCCTCAGTACATTAAAATTGTAGCGAATATCATTTTGTCTCGTCACCCTGTATTTTTTATAACTCCAATTTTCGGAATTACCCATTACGTAAATTATTTACTACTCAGTTGGTTTCTGGTACCTGATTTTTTTAACATGTATTTTTTGCAGAGCTCTAGAGAATACCCAATTTGCGGAAGTTGCCAAAGAGTGCTGCAAAATGCTACGCTTGTCGGCAGGAAGGTGGAGAAGTTACGGAGGTCGATGTGAGTAAATCCGGGATAAATTGTGTGCTGGCGTGAAAAGGAATACCAGAATATTGAGTTAATTTGGAAATTGAAAACTGTAAATTAATAACTTTACAAATCACGGAAATTTAGGACTAGAGTACTCACGATAAACTGATTTGTAATTTTGACTGAAGAATTAGATATAGCAACGTAAAATACTGAAAAAAGTTGTGCACTTAGAATTAAGTTGATCACTTACAGGTGAAGTCGTTGAAGCTTACATAAATTGAAAGAAGAAAGCAATGTTTTTTATTTTTTACTCGTTGCCTGCAACATCTCAATTATACCGGTATTACAAAAAGAATCTCAAATATTTCATACTTTAGGTTAACGATCACGCGAAAGTTCTGATTTTTATTTTTTCTTCTAAGCTGGAGCCACAACGACATTTATAGTATAGGGCTTAGCTGTATTTTACATGTAATTTGGTACAATTTTGTTAATTAAGGTACCTCAGTGAATATATATGATGCATAAAACATTTGCCACATCTAAATCCAATAAGTGACACAGCACAACTGAACGATCACAGACGTAGGCGATGGATACATTTTTTCATTTTCGTAACAGGTGATGCCACTAAAATCAAACAGATTTTGTAACGACCTATCGCCATCCCAAGGCGGAAGATTCTACAGGATATGCGACCAGGAAGGTGATGTGCTACAGGTAACTTAAAGGACACCATGAACTCCGCGTATTTCTGAGAAAAATCTACCGGTGATATTGCTCGGCAAGAATTCTATGGGAAAGTAGATTGCAAAAGTGGAAGAGTCATACAAGGATACCGGAGTTATCTTCCGTTTCCTTGTGTGGTAGCTTTTCCTCTACGAGAACGGGAAAATGTTTTCAAGCTAAGCAAAAATTGGTCTTCTATTAATGATTAAATATAGACCTGCAGCAATAAAATGATAAACTTCGATCCTGAAACTTTTCTGGCGCTGTTTGATGTACATTGACTACAACAGTTTTCCAACCCCAGCAATACAAATGATTCGATATAAAATGTGCGCAAACTTTTATCGATTTACTTTTTCTATTGAACTCAAAAGTCAGAAAACAAAGGGGAATTGATTTTTAGCTGAAACACTACGATCTTTTATGCATAGCCTCGGACTTCGTCTTCCGCTATCCCTGTTGAAATTCAATATTTTGCAACCTTTAGGAAACGAACACATTTCTGGCAAAAAGATCGAAGCTATACCTATGGAGGACGTTCGAGAAGATTATTTATAACAATTTACGATTCTCTTGAACATCGTTCCGACCATGCTGCTAATTTTTCAGACGGCAGGAATGAATATCTCACAAACTCGAGACTGACGTATGATGCACTGGTATCAAAAATTTACAAATAATAGAGATGATGGATTAGCAGCTCGGAGACCTGATCTAACAGGAATTACATTGAGAGCTACGACAGATCAAGCCTTCTCTATTCAGCGTTTAGATCTATAGGCGTTATACCGAGCTACCGGCCTTAAAAACTATACATAAAGACTTTACCAGATCAGATTAACTACTAGTTATCCCAGTTGATTAGGAATGCAATTTAAACGAAATGAACAGCTCTGAAATTCAAGTACAAGGTGTTTTCCCAAACAGACACTATTTACAGGGTGACAGCAACCAGTGCTCAGCGAGCGAACATGTAGAGCGACTATAATTATTTTATTAGTTCATTAAATTCTACAAGGTTGCTTTCGACTCCCTCACTCATAATATTCTTTATCTAATTAGCGAGGGCGCAGCGAGCTGAGCGCAGTCTGAATGACACGAACTGGACCGCTCACACCAGCTACACTCGGCCGCCAAGGCCGGAGTCTGAGCCTTCGGTCACGGTAGGCGGATTCGCCTTTTTCTAGCAAAATACTCAAGCTAGGTCTTTTTCAAATAAAATCCGCTCATTTAGAACATTTGGTGTCTCAAAACCCTTAGCGCTTTCACGAATACATTTTCTTTGAGAAGACCAAACGCTACAATTTTTGCCAGAAAAAAACGATCTGGCAAAACTGGGTGAGGGAAGAAGCTCTGTCATGCACACTTCCCTCTCTCTTCGTTAGTGCAAAGGGATTAAAAAAAGTTATAATAGAATGCACCCGAAATTCTGTCAAATACCGGTTATTCAATGGTAATTAATTGAAATGTGCTGGGAAAGTTTTGGACGTTGCGCTCACTAAAATTTTAGTTGTCGATAATTTCTAAAACCTTCTTGCATTACATTCCGCTAATACCCACGCAATGCTGAAGTTTGCTGAGTTTTAACTGTGTGCAAATTGTCCAAGCGTATTCGAAATTTTTGCTTTCAATGATATGCGGAACTTTGCCCATGCCAAGCACAGAATACAGAATGTAAAGCACCACACTCAAGGCTCGTAATGTACGCACGAACCAAGGTGAGGGTGAGCGTGTTACCAGCTGAAGCCGTGTTGGTTACTCAAGGTAATCTATTTACAGTGTTAAATGAATAAACGCTCGTTAAGTTGACTGATTGATTATTTTGGTTAAGGTAAGGACGACAGAACACTTAAACGCTACCAGGTGTAAAAAGAGATCCAGATTGTGTTTTAATAAATGAGCGAAATGAACGCCACCTTATGGGTCGGCCTCTAAATATATTACCGTAGACAAATAGTTATGCGAGAAATGAGCGCAAAAAAATATCTGTAGTAAGACTTACTAAGGAAGACAAAAACTCATGAGTGGAAACTCGTACATTTTATGAGTAAACGTTCAGCAGTTATAAACTCTTCAAAAAGTGGAATTCAATTCCTGTCAACCATTACAAATTCCTTGATAAATTTTCTTACAAGTTCGGCGTACAGAGGCGTACTAACTGGAGAAATTCTACGTAATGAGTTCAAAACCAGTGTATGTTCTATTTCACTTAAATGTGGAAACTACGAAATTATGCCTCAGTACTGTGACGTAAAATTTTCTTTGAGATGATTAATGACTCAAAAGCGAGTTGCCAAAATAGTGAGCTTTTACAGAAAAAACATTTTTAGCTGGTGCGAGGGATGGTAATATCAGCAGACACTTTAAGTGTGTGATAGAGCTCTTATTATCGAAGCAGATGGCAGAGCACTTGTACTTAGGCAATGTATGGGAGAACAAACTCAATTGTAGATTTTCAGCCTCTGTGACACGAGCTTAATTTTTACCCCACGTTCTTGTACGTTTACTTGGTGATATGTTCGGTCGTCAAATGTGGTTGTGATGAGTGTCCCAAGTGCTGCGTATGAGCTCTATGCTTGCTGTAGGATCCGGATGCTTGGCCACCAATTTCTCATTTTCGAGAGAAAAATAAATATTTTTGAGTTTTTCATCGCACGTGGAATCCAGGTCTATTAGTGCAAAATCCAGATCTAAGGAAGAAAAATTCAGATCTTGGGTTCAGTACATAACTGATTAAGAACAGACTCCCGATCTCTTTTATAGAATCAAGACCGTAGAATAGATCTATTGATAATTAATTTAGGTCATAACGTGTCTCTAAATTTTTCACACTCAGTTTACAGGATGAAAACTTGAAACACACCTTCACAGTGGTGCTGGTCAAAGACGTGTAGGATGCAACAGAATGTCGCCAATAATTTCTCTATGTATTAACTACGTTTTGGAGCAATTCTCATTGCTTTTCTCTGTCGCCAACATCATGTTGGCGTCCGAGTGACGGACGCGTGGTTGCAGCGCGCGGAAGTGGCGTAAAATGAGGCGAGCGCCAGCCCCGGCACGGCCATTCAGCGCGACGCTCGGCACTACGGCGCGCACGCTCCACTGGACACCTAATCTTGCGCTGGAATTTGGCACTGAGTGCTAAGTGAGGTTCAAGTTCAGTGTGTCCTCAGCTTTTGAATAATATTCAAGTTTGGCTTTCGGCTTCCGAATAAGCACGGCATTCAGCTCACCAAAGAGGTTCAAGAACGGAATTCAAATGATGAATGAGATCCAAGTTCTAACTTGGCTCATGAATACGATACCAGTTCAGAATTCACATCATGAATGAAATTAAATTTTAGAATTCTGGTCATGCTGGAGGTTTGCGGTTCGGTGTGATTTAATTTGCAATAGCTATTAAAGTATGTGGAATAACAGAAATGGCTTAAAACCTGATGGTGAAAGGTCGGGTTTCATTTTATTTATCAATTGCATTAAAATGTTCCAATTTCTCCGACAAACCTTCGGTATTTTACATTGAAAACGCTCGTCCGCATAGCTGTCACCATGACCACAGATTAAGATTTATACAATGGAATTATAATTATAATGCATTGCAATTTTGCTGTATAGCATGTGCTAATTTATAAGATATAAATTTGGTATCCGTGTGGCTTATGATACAAAATTAAGTCTCATCTCAACATTTGGATATGATGACATTGACATGTTTCAATAATCCTCGATTATTCGTAAGCTTCGCGCAGTAAGATTCTGGACAGTAGTAACTTTTAAGCACTCCTCTACATTACTCATCTATCGAACGAAACATAAAATAAAATTATACTATATAATTAAACCTAAAATTCAAGAAGTTGAACGGAATTTCAGCACCGAGAAATGTATTGAACAGTGAAAGTGTTTCTACGTACGTTGACTCCTTGGCATGTCTTCAGACAGTGAATTTTTTATTTACGTGAAGATATGACATTTACTCTGCGTGATCAGCAACACAGACCTCATGCTCACCCTCCCGCACCAGACCAGGGCAAGTTTCCGGTCTGAATTTTGCTTGTGTATTAGGGTCAGCCTCACGCACAACTTTACTCGAATAATGACTTTTAGGTCCAAGTTTCTCCAAGGAAATGTGCACGTGTGACTTGCGGTTGTGCTGCAGTCAAAGATTTCACTCTGCTTGCAGGTGCAGGCTCAGTGACGTTCCAAAATTGTGGAATTTTAAGTTCCAAATTTGAACAACTCACGTAGCGCTGCTAAGAAGAAAATCCTTCAACGCTTTCCCTCTCATTGTTTCCCCTAATTTTAATCATATTCTTTTTTCATATTTTCCCGATCTATTCTCCCTTTCTCCCATTCGGAAAAGATGTTAGCTTTGACTGAGGATTACTTTAATGAAGGTTGCAGCGCCTCATACAATAAGGGAAACGGATTGTTTAATGTGCAAGTAAATTGAACAAAATTTCGGCTCAATCTTAAAGGGAACTCAGAAAGACAAAAAATCATAATAATATGCTGGAAATACTACTATCAATTTAGAGGAATAGAATTTTAATGAAACAACTATAGTATGTGAATCTTGTTGCGAAGCAACGATTTCAATAGTAATGACACAGCTGTAAAAATAATATTTAAGTTTTAACTCAGGAAATGTCGAATGATAACATTAACACGGGAAGAAGTTACGTGGAATAACCCTAAAATTGCTCAGGAAAACTTGCTCAAAAACCTTAGGAGCTTATTTGAAAATTCTGGAAGATTCGCGCAGTAAGATTCTGGACAGCAGTAACTTTTAAGCACTCCTCTACATTACTCATCTATCGAACGAAACATAAAATAAAATTATACTAGATAATTAAACCTAAAATTCAAGAAGTTGAACGGAATTTCAGCACCGAGAAATGTATTAAACAGTGAAAGTGTTTCTACGTACGTTGACTCCTTGGCATGCGTATTCAAAAATGGAAGAAATCTTACAGAACCGCTGTTGACTTGAGTTTTATTCAGCTAAAAATTATTTGCAAATTGTAAAGAAATTTAAAATATACCATGAAATAATTTGAAATAAAATCTTTTGATAACGACGTACATAGCCCTACAAAGCGTCAATTACAGTGGGTCTCAATTGCATGTTATGTTTCTGATATTTTAATAAGGACGCACCAGCCGCCACATGTAACCCCTGTAAATCATCTCAATATATGCGTCGTCAAAGCAGACAATCTTGCACATTCTGACCTCCAAGCCAACGAGCGGCTGATGTAAGATACATGTGAGATTGCAAGCCGACGAGCTGTTTTATCGTTTACCTGTAAGATTAGCAGTGTTTAGTGGTGTCACGTTTACTGATACTGCATCTTCTTGTGTTGTTTCCAACAGGTGTTCTCACCAAGATTTCTTTAAGCTTACAGTTTTCAATTCATGGTTCTCATGTGTATGGTTTGATTCGTTTGAGATTCGCAAATTACATCGAAACTTGAAAAATGTTACTTTATTTGAGCCTCGTAATTCAAATTGAAGCANTAAAAAATGTTACGCCCTTGAAATTAGTGAATCAAATCATACATTAAAAAATATTTTTTCTATGAAATCCGTGAATCTCATAAGAACAAAAGTAATGTTTTATTTTTCCCGGCCTTGAATCTTTTACGATGTGCGAAATGCGATCATAGGTACAATGCTTGCATTTGTGTTGCAGAATAGACAGTTGACTTCTCAATATTGCCCAACCACAATAAAATTAGTCATTTTTTTATACATGAGCATTTCGATGAATAGAACGTTCGGAGGTCTGCTCTTCTGGAGCTCATGGACACCGGTTTCGACATGAAGCCCCATAGCATGCGGTCAAATTTCTTCTAATTGAAAAAATAGTACTCGTAAAGTCTCATGAGAGGAAGTTTAACTGAAGCAAAATGGGAACCACGCCTCGGTCTCAGTCACATACTCGGCAGTGACGCGGTGAGGCGTGATGTAGCTGCTGCTACTCCTGCTGCTGCTTCGTTTACGGCACGTTGCATTCCTGAGCTATAACGCAATTCAGCAATTGCTTCAAATTGGAGTTTTTAACTCTACACGTCGTAGTGAAGCACAACGGCTTTTTTGCATGTTTCAGGAGTGGTCACTGGAAGCGAAAACAGCATTGACGTAACAGCCATTATGCCACAAGAGCGTCGCAATAAAAATGTTGATACGTAACAATCACACAACTGAAGAATATTGATGTTCTTAAAACGCTAATGCCCCTACATTCAAAATCAGAGCACTATTATGAGTGAAGAAATTAATAAATTCAAGCTATGAGGAGTTGAAGCAACTGGCTCAATACGACAACGGATATGCATTGGGTTAGACCAGGATCAAGTGCGAGCAAGCGGAGATTGTCTTACTCTCGTGCTCGCGTCCGGCCTTGCGGCTGCCAGCGATCCGTACACAGCTATCTCACTCGCAACCACTTTCCTTTTCCGCTACGAACCCTTGAAAAGAAAATGCTTGGCGGCAGGCACAGGCGTGCCATTGAATTAGTTTTTCTGGTATACGGAATGAAGTAAAAATAAATGACCCTTTGATATTTCTAACATTGATTTTCACGGTTATTTTGATCGCATGAAAGTCTCATGAAAGAAAGGTCGCATGAAAGAATTTCAGAACGCCGTTCAGAAAGATAAAGACTTCTAAATATTATTTCAAAGCTCTTAATTAGCTGAAGCATTGATTAAACTTTTATGCCTTTATTCAGAAAGAATACCATCCGCCTCGCATTGCCTGTAACCAGTAGTGGTGGAAGTCAAACTCAATTTGTTGAAGCTATTAACCAAAGTTCTTGAATTCATAAATCATAAGATAAATGATCTTCAAATAGTGATTATTTTTTGCAATGATTGACCCCTACAACTGTTGATAACCAATGATTGTCTTCAAATAATAATTAGCGCTGTATTTAAATCCTCTTACCGTGAGAAGCATTGATCGACAAAAGAGCAAAGACTTTATTTTGCGGGTGAATTATGGACAGTAACTTTGTTTTTATCTGCGTGCTGCAGACCTAAACAAAACACGACATGATCCTATGACATGGTCCCACTCACAAATTGATGAGACTGTGAGGGTTGGCTAACAGAATAATGACTATGTACGGGAGTTATGGTCTTAGTATTCAGGTAAGCGTCTGCTGCACAAGTCTCTCATTGGTCTCAAGTCCCTCACTGATTGGTGCTTCCTCTTGACTCTGACAAATATCCTGATAGTATGAAAGACCAATCGTTTTAGGCCAATTAAGCATGTTACCAGTTGTCTCATATTTTTCCAGTTTCTTTCAACAAAAGCAGAGGAAATGTTCGAAGGGCATAGGATTTGCAATAAATTAATTTTTTACTGCCGTCGCCGATAGGGTAAAAACCATCAAACAGTGCCAGCAAAAAAGTACACATTTTCGTCGTAATAAAAATGTACCCACGCGAAACGTCGTGTAAATTTTTATTGCGTTCCCGCCATAGGAATAGTGAAAAAAGCTAGGGAGTGACGTAGCACTCACGTGATGGACTGACTTCATGCTTCCCTGCCACAGCAAGCATTAGGGAGCTTCAAAAGCTCGGTGAGGGAGGATAAAATTCACGCTCTCCTCAGTGCCCGCTTTTGAGCTTTTTCACCAACTTTGACGGCCTACAACTTCACAATCACTTGCCACAATGAGACGAAATAAACTTACATTGGAGGAGAAGACTCGTGGTATCCGCTTCTGGAGCAGGAGGGGTCTGTGATTGCGTGGCCGTAGAGCTGAAAATGACAAGAAGGGTCGTCTACAACCTAAAGAAGGCAGCCGCCAGCATCCCACCCGGCCCTGTTCCCGGCGGGCACTGTACTAGTTTCAGTTCAATGAATTTTGTACAGTGTACTAATTTTTCACTTCAACTTTCAACTGATCAATAAATGAACTGGATGAAATGTTACCTTAGACTTTAGGATTCAACAAATTCATCGAGTTAAGCTGAATGTAAAGCTCAAATTCAAAGAACTAAGTCAACACCGAATGTCCGGTCCAAAAATTATAACGTACGCACACTTATACCATCAACGGAAATAAACGCAATTTGAGGTGAAATAGATGTGTTTTTGTGGTATAAAATACTGCAATTGTCTAAATATAATGTACGGTTCGATCACAGGAAATGTGTCGCAGGACCGCTTGTACAGGAATTGTAGCACTCTAAGTCGCGTTGAACAGAAGCTCTGAGTAATAAATGGCATCGATTGCTAGTTTCCATACGAAAGTCATTCAGTATTCCAATGACATTGCAATTAAATGAACACTTTGGAAAAGTCTTAAAAAAGAAATGTTTTCGATTATTTAAATTGCATTACTAAATAGCCTTCCGTGAATCGAATTTTTGAATTCCTCATTAGGCATGGAATATCAGTCAAATTTCAGGCAAGGAAATAAAATGCAGGTAATGGTTGGTGTGACATATTGAGTGGTGTGCACAAATCTCGTAAACGTATGATGTCAACTTTTTTGGATTCGCTCCGTATCCGCTGATCGCTCCAGTGGTCACTCAGGGGCGGCCTGCGGCCTTCTTTGCTTTTTTTGGCTGTTGTTCAAGAGCGAATCGAAGGCCTTATTTTGGGTGGCGCTAGATGACTCAATTAGAAAGCGTGTGCGAATGAAATTTTACCTGTTGTGAGAATTTTGGGCTATTAAGTATTCTTTTGTCTGGTCCCGTTGATTCATGATTTTAAGATGTGACACTAACTGTGAAACATACACTAAAGGTATAACTCCGACATGAATTTACCA
>JACJUY010000912.1:114739-126416 GCA_014220935.1 Platorchestia sp. MABIK
CACACATCATGTTTGTGGTTTGACTAAACCAAGGAATAACATGTAAAATTAATGTTTTTAGGATTATAATAAATATGAGCTTCATTTTACTGCAGGTAAGTGATGTAACGTTAACTGTTATTTTTCATCTGTATTATTTTTCGTGCTTCCATGTAAACGTGATAAACAATACTAATAATATTCATTGAATGTCCGGTTGTCATGTGATTCCGGTTGTCAGGAACTCTACTGTAGTTCTTTGCACATGGGGAAACATTTATTTAGTTGTTTCAAAAAAATGAGTGCTAATACTGCCTACATATGGGTGAATATTTCTTAATTTATCTTAACAAAATACGAGATATCACTCCCTGCATGGGAGGAAAATTTCTCTGGCAGCCTCAACAAAATGAGAGTTCTATCATTTTTAGAGTGAAGATCTTGCAGCAATCGGATCAAAATAAGAGCTCGAACACATTCTGTGGGATATTTCTTCACTAACATCAATCAACTGATGGTTATTGCATTCATGCGACCGAAACAATGCTCTGTTTCTCTAAAACTCTGAGATTGAATTTCATTCTGATGAAAATAGGGAAAACTGTGAATTCGACTCCTCGACCAGTTTTGATTTTTTATTTTTCTCTACCTCATTTCGTGAAAGTAAAAATGAACAATTCGAAAATTACTTGGTATGATGTGTGGCATGTCTGATTCCGGTTGTTGTAATAATCAAATATCGATCTCATTTTTTTCATAATCATTTATGTGACCCAATTACAGCGCCATACATTCACCGCACAATAAACAAGGTAACGTCGAGATTTTATACATTTCACTTCCGAACTTCGACGTTCTCAACGGCCGCTCTCATTTTTAATGTAATCGAACCACAGCGCCAAACATTTGCAGCGTGATCAAGTGAGAGATATATTGCAGCTTATTTCAGAATTTGTTGTCGTCGTCAGAGTCACTTACTTTCTGTTTGAAGTGGGAGCAAGTGGGAATAGCAATTACAAGAAATGCTAGCTTTCGCAGAGAAAGTGGTTTTGAAAAACGTGTTTAGATTTTTAACTGATGTGGGTGACCAATCAGTTTTTAATTTCGTTCATAATGTTCAACACGATAACGCAATGCAGTCCAGTTTTCGCAATGGACAGATTTTGGAATTTTATCACTATGAGGATCGAACTGTAATGTCAAATCTCATTTTATAAATTTATTCCGTGATAGGAGAGCGTGGAAGCAAGGCTAGGAAAAACAACGCATTGTTATAAATTTGAGCCGAAACTAGCTGGGGAAATGAAGCTTACTTAGCGATCTGACGACGTACTTTTGTCCCAGCAAACTAAGTGTTTGTGGTTGAATAATTGAGTGTTGGGATTTCTAATTGAATTCTATAAATATCAACTTTAACTTTGCTTAAAATTTTCTCAATCAACTACGTAAAGTTACTTAAAAAATCAGATGGATTAAAGACATCAGTTCTAATAAAAGATTACTTCGTATTGACCTGTAAAACGCGTTTTTTCGTGCATATATCTTCTGCCAGAACATTTTTAGGATCATCGATTAAATTTATTTCTAAATTAGAGCATGAGCGTTGACTTGAAGGCTTCAGAACATTTGTTAAATGGGTATCGTGACTCAGACTTGAAATTGTTCAGGTCTTTTCCCAAATTACCCTGGCAAAAAGTGCCTCCGTCATTGGGGGATGAAGCCATCATTTCCATTCATTGAGTGAGACATCATTGACATGACTTACAGCGCCAGCCAGCGCTGTGCAACGGCTACGCAGCAATAACAACTTGATGGCTGAAGCAGCAGACTCATGTGATACGCATATTGTTCGAAGCGGCTCAGTTTTGCGCGGCCACATGACGCCTTCGGTCACCTTTTACGATACAGTAACAATTTGCAAACTTTCCTGCGCCGCATTGAGTTGCGCGGGCCTGACTGCATTAATTTGCGTAAATACCGGCAACGGCTTTAAACTCGGTGAAAATGTGGCAAAGACATTTTTATAAATTAATCGGAGCAGTTTTGTTGAATGTATGTATTTTTAACTATGTGTGTTATCAATGAAAAATCAGAGCTGAAATAGGAACAAAATAAAACAAGTTTGGTATCGTATCGAACACTCCCCAAAGAAAAGCTTACCGCCACTAACTCTTTCCTCTTTTTTGTTTCGTAGTATTAAATTACCATGAGCTTCTCTGAACCGAAATTTGAGCCTAAGTTTTGATAAATATAAAATGTCACTAACTTTATCGCATGGTTCACCGCTAAAATTTAAAGTTGAGAGCAAACTACGGCTGGTATTGTGTTCCATTTCCTCCTAGCCGCCCAGCTCCAATGATTGATTTCGTCAAATTTAGGTAAATTCTGTCCTAACCTGCTGTCGCGCTTCTTGTGAAGTGCATCTATTGATGTGAGAATGCACATGCGACAATGAATCAGCTAAGTTTGTCGTGTTAAAGTATAGGTTATATTTTCTATAAGTTCCTTTTTCACCGAGTAGAGTTTCGAAGAAATTAATAACCACACCATTAAGCTAGCTTCTACCGTGCACGTCCATTTTACTTCATTAACGGTGACTAGAAATATTTTTGATATTGGAAACCTGTTTCAGTGAAATATTTTTTAAAAGGTATGATAACTGGCTGTGAAGGTTGTTGAAACTAGTTAAGTTGCCTTTGAAAGGATTACTGAAAAATTCACCTCTTGGTGGGAAATGATCCGGAAAACTTATTTACGTACTGTTGGGAAATACACCATAAATGTCATCTTGAAATTTAAAAACGATGAAAATGCTAACTAAATTAGTCATTTTTATTCAAAAGAGAGAACAAAAAAATTGAAAACGTTTCGGAGACCAGTTCCATCATCAGTTCTGTAAAATACAACGTATAAGCAATATAACGCAAGTGTGAAAACACAATCGATATTAAATTCCAGAAAATACAAAAACAGGACAACTATGCACTAACTATCTGAAGGGGATTCGAGCTGAGCATGTTGTTTAAAATAGGTTTTTCCTTAAAAATATGCAAAGATTTTAAAATCCTAAGGTCAAAATCACGGTAAAACTGTCAATTTTTGTAAAATCACCGTCACGAATAATTGCTCTACACTACTCGGCGTGGCTACTTATTGCTGAATGAGGAGGATGAGCCAGCAAGTTACCAGTACGAAAACACCCTCCGCAGTGCTCTGCCACTCTTGCGTAAATATTGCTCGACGGCATTCCAACGTACGCCGATGCGCACCGCGCACAACTATACTTATTCACAACAGAAGAGCGCATGAGCCCGGGAATGGAATCCTGGTCCCGAAAAAATGAACCAATATTTGCTTTGCTAGTCAGTGGGAAACGTAGACTTACGCCAGGAAAATGCTTACTGAATAAAGACTTTAATTCACGGACTAATTTTTCAGATGGAGAACCGAAATAGGGTAAAGTACAATAGAGGTAATTTTCAAATATAACAGGAATGTCGGAATCGCAATATTTCTTGATAAAACCTTTTTAATTTGTAAGTTTATGATTCCAAGAGGAAAACCATCGTTCCAAAAAAATCGCGTAGATAGTTAAATTCCGCGTGTATATCATTGAAAGATGAGGAGATATTGTAAGCCCTGTTTACCAGCGTTTTGATTCCGTTGATTTTAAAAGTTTTAGAACGAAATCTGAAAAAACTAGTTCCCAATCCCGTGAACGTTGGCTTGCGATGTACGGAAGTTGCAAAATTTTCCCCATTCCTTGAGACATGACAATCGAGAAATGATAATTGCGCCTCGTTTTCGATTTCCATAGTAAATTTACTTGATGGATGTTTTTTGTTCAAATAATTGATGGAAAGGTTGAGCGTGGGAAGGGCTTTTAAAGAGCAGGATAATTGACAGTTCCTTCCGTGATTTTGACCTTAGGATTTTAGAATCTTTGCATATTTTTAAAGAAAAATCTATCTTAAACAACATGCTTAGCTCGGATCCCCTTCAGATAGTTAATGCATAGTTGTCATTTTATATATTTATTCTGAAATTTAGTATCGTTTATGTTTTCATGCTTGCGTTAGATGGATTATACTTTGTATTTTGCAGAACAGATGATGGAGCTGGTCCCCGAAACGCTTCAAATTTTTTTTGTTCTTTCTTTTGAATAAAAATTACTAATTTCGTTTTCTAGTGAATTTGCGATTTAAGCAAAGTGAACATTTGTTTAAATCTCATCTTGATATTCGATAATGTTTTTGGAAACACATGAGCAGTGGTCACAAATCTGTGCAATGTTAACAACAAGAATCTTGCCTCTAAACCTCTCGGCTCTTACTCTATTCAGGAACCAAAACTTCCAAGCAGAAATGCTGTATAGAGACCTGAATTTTACGAAGATGTATATGCGACAGCAAAATCGATTTTAAGTGGACTTTTCACGTCCATATCGCGGTGTTAAATAGACGCTGGCCTTGAGTAGTATTCTCTCTGACTACTTAAGGCTTTGGATTGAAAATTAAGATCGAAATATTAGTCAGACACACTTCAATTTCAGGTAGTAACATCCTTGAAATATTTTTACTGTACATCAATGTTAAATGAAACATAAAGCGGAAATATCAAACAAAATGTAAACGTTTTGTGCGCATTTGTTCTTATGATAGGACTAGGTGGACCGTTTCCACTAAATTTCAAATGTGAAGGTGTACGTCAATTATTTTAGGATAAGTTTGATTAGGTAAGTTTAGGTAGGTTAAATTTGATTAGATAAATGTAGTCTGCAACGATTCTGCGGAATTTCTGAATGTTGAGCTTAGTGCTACACATGCGTCCACTGATGGTCGATTACGAAAATAATTTATGCTTTCGTAAATAAATACTTTGGCATAAATATATCACCATATAAAAGTTGTGCGCATTTTAAAAATTAAATAAAAACTCATTACTTAATAACTAACTTTGGAATCTAACCCCAGATTCTCTGTCACAACTTTCATTCGATGGAGATGGTGATTCTAGCACGGCGCACAGGCTGATCACACCAGCGGAAAAAGGAGGCCTGGAAGAAGTTTATGGCAGCCATTAAAAGACATCGAGATCGCGAGTCGTAAAATATTCAAATAAGGGCATTTATACTCCAATTTTAGGATAAAAAGGTCTACTGATGGTAATCTTCAGTCGTCACATCCGGTATAATGTAACCAGTCGCTTTTTAGCCATCTAGTGTTTAAAAATAGTTAAAGAGAAACTGAAATTGATATCTCCGTATTGCAGTAGATACAGGTAAATATATCAGAGATTTTCTATCATTCTAACTCATGTTAATAGAGCAACAGATTTGATGCTTCGTACAAGCATAATTGGACCAGCAATTCTCACTAATTGCTGATGCACTTGTAAAGAGTATTTGTTGCTCGTACATGTCGACTGTTCATGCGAAGACTGTATTTTGAAACCATATACTTTGCTCCGAGCTGCTGATTGAATGCACTGCTAATGCTAGTGTTGCATGACCGCGTGATCATTTGATCTGGTACGACTGCACATAAAAATGTTTTGTGAAGAAGTCCCGTGATTTTCAGGACAAAATGCTTCATAGATCACGGTGACTTACCGTCGGGCATGTAAGGCAGGTTTCAAAACCATTAACAGCACAAAACCATAAAATAGGGGTTAATAAAATTCCTAATCTCAGGTTGAATTCATGAAACAAGGATTATTCAAATTGAGCTCAGACTGAGCTCAGACTGTGGCACCTCTAGAGTCTCCAGAGGTGCTGTTGCAGCCGGAGGTACTGTTGCACCCGGAGGTACTGTTGCAACCGGAGGTACTGTTGCAGCCGGAGGTACTGTTGCACCCGAAGGTACTGTTGCAGCCGGAGGGGCTGTTGCAGCCGGAGGTACTGTTGCAGCCGGAGGTGCTGTTGCACCCGGAGGTACTGTTGCAGCCGGAGGTACTGTTGCACCCGGAGGTACTGTTGCACCCGGAGGAACTGTTGCAGCCGGAGGTTCTGTTGCACCCGGAGGTACTGTTGCACCCGGAGGTACTGTTGCACCCGGAGGTGCTGTTGCACCCGGAGGTACTGTTGCACCCGGAGGTGCTGTGGCACCCGGAGGTGCTGTTGCACCCGGAGGTACTGTTGCACCCGGAGGTGCTGCATGTTGCACTTCAGTTGTGTATCATTATACCACTGGGAGCAGACCTGCTCCCGTGGCTGCTCTGACAGCCTGCTCTACAGGTACTCGTGAGGTGGCACAGAGCAGAGCTGTCTCCAGTAGTACCAACAAATCTTTCCAAGCCACCCTACATGTCAATTAGAAAATGATGTTTTGTTTAAGAAGGACAGAATTTTTAAAAGCTTAAATTTCAAATTCTAACTTCAGTCCCCAATTCTTCCGATATCCGGATTTTAAAATCCTGGTACATTTTTAAACCCGTTTCTCGATAAACGAATACCATTTGACGGGGAAAAGTCTTATGCATGCAGGGCAGGATTATGCTATAAACTCGAGTTTTCCTTTGTTTTCATTGTATAATATCCTTCCATTTCTTTTGCATTCAAGAAAATTTGACTGACTCAGTGAACATGTGAGACGGCTGAATTAGAATCTCAGCACAAAATGCGTGAGACTTGAGAGGTATGCCACTTTCAAGCTATGTTCTGATGTTCTGCGATCAAAATTCCATCCTTCGTAAAATAAAAGTACACTCATAAATTATTCAAATTGATTATTCTCTACAAAGTTCAATGCCTGTTTTATTCAGCTGGTTTGTTCAATGTTTAGGGACGAATTTTGCCCTAAAATTTTGGACAACGATATGATGTATTATATTTTCCCTCACAAGTCTGATACTGCACTGTCCTTTCGTAGAAACACCTCTTATGTGCTAAGGTCAGCTTAAACTAAATTATAATCTTATCTATTCCACAGAGACTCATTTAAATTAAAAAAAATATCGACTGCATTTTTCTTTTTGCAGAGTTGCAACTAACAGAAAAGATTGCAACTTTATCAATCTTGAGCAATAAAATGTGACAGTACTGATTACTAAAAACCAGATTGTGCAAACATTTTTCGATGCGTGTAAGTGTGAGTTATTTCATAACCTCAGGTTCTTGCAAATTTTTGGAAGCCTTTCAGGTCTATCAACCTGTAGTCTGACTCGCACGCTGCTCCTCTGCGAAACTAAATGATGATAGTTTTTGTTTAATTGAACGAGAACTTGTTGGGGAATTATGCAAATGTGCAGTGAATGTGTAGACATCTTTAGCAACTGTATCTGTGATTACTATCTTTGATATTGCCAAATCATCTGGTACTATTTCTTTGTTGTTGGGAGGATCGAAGCAAACCGTCGAAGATGTGAGAAACATCTGAATATCTGACACTGACTTACTTCTCGGCGAATAAACCAAACAATGTTGCGATTTACCAAACTTGACCTCAATGGCTTACGGTATTTTGAGATTTGTTCTAAGTTTTCAGTGAATAAGTTCTTAACATTTTTCTCGCGTTCACGAACATTCAAGCGAATCACTGATCGTGTAAGACGACTGAAGTAGAATCTTAGCAAAAAATCGGTCAGATTTGAGAGGTATGCCACTTCTCAAATTTTTTTAAATTTGCAATTAAATTTACCTTTTATGAAAAGAAAGTACACTGATAAAGGATTCAAGTTTATTGTTTTTTAAAAAGATCTTTGTGTGCAACGGTGCCACCTGAGAACGTTCGGTATGCTCAATGTTCAGGAAGTAATTGCGTACAAATATTTAAGACTATATCATGAAGCCTTGTATTTATCACAAGTATTCAAATTGTGCACCCCTCTGTAGCAAAGATCAGTCAGGTATTCCCTACATCGAAACAATTTTAAATCAAGCAACAATTAAATCTGACGATGCGAAAAAACAGAGATTTTGGCAAACCTGCAAAGGTGCCGGCTTGTAACCCAATTGGTGCCCTGTTAGATGCATTTGCAAGTATTGTTGCAAAACTGTCCTAATTAATTCTTTCTTTAACTCTGAATGTGAAAAATATTGCTGCCAGGAAACATTTCGGTCACTTAAAATATTTTTATTGTAGATGTTCCCCGCAGATCGATCCTGGTCAAGGAATCGAGGTCATCGTGCAGAAAAACGGGGTGAGCCTGGACCTGAAGTTCTTCGTCAATGGTCTAGCGAAGTGGTTCCCAACCTTTTTTGTAATCGAGTACCCCATGGACTGTGGACTAAAAAAACTCAATTCGATCAGATATCACTTTATTTCCATAATTGTACAAGTAGAACATGTAAATCAACTAAGAAAACAACATCTCAATGTGAGGGTTGAATGTACTGTATTCTCCAGCAGCTGTTCAATGCGGGGCATGACTTTGCTCACAGAACATCAGAAATTATGTCCGGGCGCAACAAGACTGTTCCGGCTCTTCGACTTAATGACAAGTTTTAACGACACCTACGCTAGTCATGAAACAACGCACTAGGTTATTTCAGATTAAACCTGTGCATTGAGGTGTCTCAATCGATGGGGAGGTCGAGTTATTTACGTTCTGCAAACTACAGAATGTAATTATACAAAACGTGGATTATTTGAAGTGGTGACTCCAATATCTACAGTTTAGGTGTGCTATACAGACTTTAGAGAAAGAGTATATTTAAAACTTTGAGCAATTATTCTTAGTAGTTTCCTAGTACTTCGGGGATGAAATTTTTCCCAATCTCCGAAAATCAACCAACAAAGTGAATTTACCAGCAGACTTTCTGACAGCGTGTGTTCCAATCATGCTTGAAGTCATGAACAAATAGGTACATTTTAAAGGCTGGTTCGAGGTGATGAATTTTTTACTATTTGATGACAAGTGATAACTTAGATGATGCATTTTCGTGCACTAATGGTAGCCGTGGCCGTGACCGTGGTCATGGTGGGCGTAGCCGTCGTAGGAAACGTGCGCTTGGTAGCCGTGCTTGTCGGCCGTGTACTTTACCTTCTGGATGCGGCCGTCAGGCAGGTGCACGTAGTACGACCCTGCAGCAAGTGTGGAAGGAACTGACACGTGAATAAAATACTAAAAATTAATCATGCATCAGTAAATGATTGCATGAACAATCGACCTCTTCCTACTTTCTTATTAATATCACAGTTTTTACTTTACACCCATTTTTACGCTTCCCGATTAAAATATTCGATAACAAGATTGAAAATGTGCGTTTGATGAAAAACATATTTCTGGTTTACACACTGAAATTGTGAAGTGGTTTCACAACTTGGGCGAACTGAAGTGCTCAAGAGTTTCTCTACTACAAATGGAGCCTTCATGTACTGGTACATAATGGCTTTCTTCTGACTTGCACCTTGTAATGTTAGTGGATTTAGGATTAAGGTCGCTTAGCTGTGGATATGGGTTTATTAAAGTTATGCAGAGTAATATTAGGGTTTGATGGAAGAATATCATAGTTTTTAAATGAGGCAAAGAAAATTTACACGTTGTCTAAATTTTTAGAAAGTGAGACTTAATATCAACACACTTCATATTCACGGAAAGATTATTATAGATTACATGAATGAGTTTTGTTTATTTAAAGAAGGTATACTCATGGCTAAATTTCAATGTTTATTTTATTTAATTGAACGAAGCCTGGTATCCCATATTACCTCTGAAATTTTTTACAAACGAATATACTACTCGTGACACTACATTCTGTGAGATTTACTGTTAAGTCGCTACAATGCCTCCTCTGAAAGTCGAACAACAACTGTCTTGTCAATACATGTTAATTTTTTGTGTATTAGGTACGCTTAGGGTAGATTTTAAAGGAGTTTTGTGGAGATCTCTACGCTGTAATTTAATTTTTGCACCCAAAGCTCTCAAAATCGCCAAGTCAGTTTCTGCAACCTGTTCTATTTAGTGGACGGTGCTCTGGGAATTCTTTTGAATTTCTGCACTTCATGAACTAACTAAATAAACTAATAACGGTGGACTAATAAACTAAAATGATTCAATGAAGTTCTCACGGAGGTGAGGCATGTCAAATTTATTCTCGTTATAGGCTTTCTGGTACTAATTTTTGAATAATTTGCGTCGTCGTAATGAAACAATTGCTAACGTAAAGCTCACAAGTCGACACACAGGAACTCACTCGGTCGCCTGCTCCGCTACGACGATGTCAATTATTTTAAAATCTAGCTCCTGGTATCTACAGCATTCCGTAAGGTTGTTATATCGAAGTAATCTATGGTTTAGTTGATCTTGGCCATGCAACAATAGCTTGTTGGTCAAGCAGGAATTCGACGTCTCATTCATGGCCACTGTTCCTCCCAGCTGAGGGAGTGGCCTGCCGACCGTTTGTACACTGTGCTGTGTCAGCTCTGAATATTTGTACACTGTATATTATTCTTTCTGACTCGAGTAGTACTAAGTTTAAACCATATCGAAGAGTTAACAATTTCTGCCTGCTCATGAAAATGAGAGAAAAATTAGCGGTCCCATTCATTTGTTCGCTTAGAGACGTACATGTGAAGGATATTTTATTGTGAACATTTATCCAATGTTTACCGCATGTTTCAATTGAATGAAGTTTAAAATTTAATGCTTTGCTTTAGCGAAAGAGAATTCTTTGGTCGGCTCATTATCTTCTATCTCAACTCACCGGCAATGAAAGAGTGCCGCTCTTACCTTTAGTGTGATAGCCGTCCCTGTGCTCCTGGTGACCGAAGTCCAGCTTCTTGTAATGGTCCTTGACGCCGTACTTGAAGGAGTAGTGCGCAGGTTTCTGTGGTGTTCCAATGATTTATCGCTAAATACTTGGAAAAGTTATTTGTTTGCAGTGTAAAAAAAGAAATGAAGAAATCAAAACTCAGATTTATTATGAAGCCACAGTTGGAGGGGAGAGTTTTTCTAAAAATACTCTCTTGTAAAACTTGAGGGAGGGAAACAGGCGGGAAATAACATAGGGTGAAGAACAGAGAGAGAGTGCTCAGAATCTAGACCGAAGGGAAAATTTATTTGAAAAATGTTGTTCTGGGATAACATGGTGTAATTCAAGGATGCAAAATTGGCTTTACAATTATGAGAAACACTGCGTTGATTGCTTGGATAAAAGCTGAGTCGTGCATTTTCAATATTGCTGAGATTGCGTTGAGGACGCTCGTTTGCACTGTGCGGGATGATAGCTGACGATGTTAGCAAGTTCGAAAATGAGTATTAATACAAATTTAGTCTCTTCCATCCTTTAGTCCCCAGTGACATCGACCAATCAATCGGTATCGTACACTCCATGTTTGGTGTTTAAACATGAGTTGCTCGCATGGTGAAGCCCTAGGCTTCACCAAGCTGCTCCTTAGTAAACGCAATAATAGCAAATGCAGTCTCACCGACAACAGCAACAGCAATCAAACTACAGTTTTAGTGCAAAAAATAACAGCAGTATCACAAACTGTAGAGACATTAACAGCTGTATCCGATGTAAAATTCACTTCAGTTTCGGTAACAACAATAACATTAGCAGCAGTAAGAGTTTCAACAGAAGTACAGATCATTCAGTGTAATCATAACAACAGGTGTAGCATTAACAGTAGTAAATACATTACTAGCAATATCAGTGTTACGTATCAACAGAGTTTGCAACAGCAGTGCTAGTATCAGCAGTGCTAGTATCAGCAGTGCTAGTATCAGCAGTGCTAGTTGCAGCAGTGCTAGTTGC